>JAYRBW010072016.1:0-26212 GCA_036023295.1 Invenusta paracnida
ACCTCGATCCTCGTTGTCATTAATAATTTTTTATTAATAAAGACTCTATAAATCCATGTAAATTTGCAAAAAAATCGGGGGGTCGACCCCCTAACCCCCCACCAGGGGCTTCGCCCCTGAGCGCCATTGGGGGGCTGCGTCCCCCAAACCCCCTATATATCGCGCCTTCGGCGCGATGGTCAGGCTCCTTCTATTCCTTGACGCAGCTGTCCGCCAAAATGACTCCTACACCGTTCTCATGTCTGATTCATCTTGCTTAAGGTTTCTAGACTATGTGTACCAAATTTCAGCTCAATCTGTCAATTATAATTAAAACACAAAAAAAGAAATTCTGAAATCATTCACAAATTTAGACTCATATAATTTGTTGCCCAAGGTACAGCCCAAATTACTGATCTGATAAAAGTAAATCATAATATATCATTAAAAAGGGTAAAGAAGCTGTAAGTTTTTTGAAATTCTGATGCATAAGAGTAATTTTTAGAATACACATTAACCTTATAAACATGACCATGTTTCAAATCATAGCATAAAATATATGTATTTTATATTAATAATTCATCAAATTAATATGTGGAAGTGCTTATAAAAAGTGTAGTTGGTATTTTTAATATATATATATCAAGACATTTTTTTGTTTTTAGTTTGAGTTTCCTATTTATGGTTATCAAGTTTGAGAATAATACAAATCAATTGATGTCTCATTATTAGTGCATAAACACTATCTTTATTTAAGGATGTGGTATATTAGTAGGCTGACTAGAAAGTTCGTTTTTATGTTTATGCTCATAACTAAATTATGATGACCTGCACTTTGAAGGTGATTGCCAAAATAACTTGCCAAAACTTATTTAGTTGAGCAAACTGTATTTAAATTTGATGCTGATCTAAGGATATTCCCGAAATAATAATTACAATATTAGTTATATACTGTCAGTAATTATAATAATTGTTTCTGTTTATGAATATGCAAACAATTTTATGGTTTTAGTGTTTTTATAGATTAAAATACATTTTTGATAAATATGTATTTATTATATAAAATTTATATTCAGTTATATGAAATTATTGGTATTTCTAAAAAAAAATTTTTGTTGTTTTTCTCAAATTATAATTAATTACCATTTTATTTATTTTTTGTCTTATTGGATATGCCTTATTAGATTAACTTAAACACATTACTTAACAAATAACTTTATTATTTTAATTTTGTTTATATAAGTTACATAAAATATTTTGATGAAAAGTGTATAGTATTATTTACATATACTATTTTATATTATTATTTACTTATTTATTACTACTTATATATATATTTCATTTCTATAAATTTTGTGTTTATTTATTTATAGTAAAAATCATTCTTTTTGTTATTGTATCAAATTGTATTGTAAACTTTTATCAAATATATTTCTGAATATTATAATAATTCAGTTAGGTTTTTTGTTTTTTCAATTTATTAAAAGTGAGATAATCAATTTTATCTTATACTTTTAGGGTCTTATTATAATCATACCTATTTTTTGCATTTAAAACATTTTTAACATCGTATTACTTTATGGATACATATTTACATTTTTTAACATTTCAAACGTTTTTTTTACTTTCCAAACCATCTGATTTATACCCCATATCATATTTTACTATATAAGTATAATTGCCATCAGATTCTTCCATATCATCAGAAGAAGAAACAATTTAAATATGTATACATTACAATCAATACCCATTCAAAATAAGTCTAGTCAGTACCTGTTCTAACAAAATTGATTGTAAATATGCATAAGGACAAAAGAACTTAGTTATAACTCGTTTCGACAGGTTTTGGCTATGTCACTATGCATAGTTCTCAATGATATATATCTTTCTGTGTACCAACGTGTGTGTTTCAGAGTAGAGAGTTACATAGTTGTATTCAGTTACTGAATTCAGTTAACTAAATTTGCATCTGCCTTGCATAATGTTGTGATACATTACACTGTTTGTAGCAATGTTTTTAAGACAGTTAAGCCTAAGGAAAATATTAGACAACAATTTTTAATATTTATTATTGATATCTGAAAAACGCTTGATCCTTCATCGACTCGATTATAAAAGAACAATGCAATGAAATATTAAACCATCTTGGGCAGATTGCAACAACCAAGACAAAATCTGCATCTGATTATAGGATAATGAAGCCTTTAGAAATTTTGACTTGCCCATGGATGGACAAACAACGGCCAAACTGTATAAAAATAGCACAAACCTTCGATTTGTAAATACGAATGAGGTGTTTGCTATTATTCATACAGTTTATCTTGAAACAGGGCATGCTAGCAGAGACATAATGCACAAAAAGCAAGTGACCTTATTACTAACTAATTATAGCATGCTATAATTATAACTAACATGCATTTTTGTAAACTATTAAATAAATATTGCTACAAGTTAAATCTAATTTTTTTAGAACTGGGAACTATGCATAACAATGTAGTCAAAAACCTGTCAATATGAGTAATAACCAAAATTCTTTGTCATTATGCATATTGACAATCAATTTTGGCAGAACAGGTACTACTGACTAGTTCTCACTAGTCAGTAGAACTTTGGCTGTAAACTTTAACTTTTTCGTTTACTGAATAAGGATCTAAATGTAATCTATGGAAAATATATATACATATGTGTTATATATTTATTAAAATTTACATAGATTTTAATTTAGGCTAAACTACAATAAATACATTATAACAAATAATGCTTCTGTTTCTATATTTGGCAGTAATATTTAAAATCCTTTTTTTCAGGCAGGAGTCAACAGACTTGATAATGGCAGGTGAATCTGGCGTCTACTTCCATTGGGATCCACAAAATCTGGAAATTCGAACGAAATCTGTTGAGCGCACATTAGAACCTCTGGTTACCCAGGTGACCACATTAGTTCACTTCATGGCGCCTAGTAGTCGACTCAAGGGCCGTTCGAGGAAAGCTCAGGACCTCCTTGTCTCTGTTGAACAGGTGAGAAGAGAATAGGGTGGGAGAGATTGTTTGGGGAAAAGGATTTCTGGGGATAATGGAGATAGCGAGTGGAATTTACTTATAAAAATGCGACAAATATAGTCAAAAATAAATTAATGAAATGACGACCCGACCGATTTCAGATTTATTTCATTTTTATTAGAATGTTTGTTTAATGGTTTTAATACAAAAGAAACTCTATTTAGATAAAATTGGCTTATAAATTAATATTTAATATTAAACATATAACTAATATTTACAGGATTTTAATATCTACAATTGCCTGAATTGCTTGAATGTTTAGTTGAACCAGACATTTTTGTCTAAACAAAGTTATTTTGTGCATGCATCATCCTGCATGCATCATCTTTTGCGCTTAGAGATGGTACCACCATTTAAGCGCGTTATTAATAAAGTTTATTATTATTATTACACTTGGGATTTCAGGTTGTATATATAGATTCAAGATTCAATTGTTATTTATTGGAAAGTTGTTGCTTATTTCATTACGCGTAGTTTAACATTAAAAAATTAATATTAATTCTAGCTACTCTGGATTACTCTTAATTGTTTAATCAATTTTGTAATTATTGCTATATCTTCCGATTTCTACTAAAATTGTTTGGTAAAAAACCATGCATTGACCTAAATTAAAATAGACTGATTTAAACGTTTTTACCTAACAGATAACCTTATTTAAAAATCGTTATATGTTTCTTTGTATTTAAAAATAGTTTTGAAATTACTCGACTGGTTGTTAATTTAATTTTTTTCTAATTGATATTGTCGTCTCTTAATAAAGGTTATCGATAAACCCAAATATAGAGGCAACATAGTGATGTCTACTATGCAGTACACTAATTCTTTCAAATAATCAATTATTTTAAATGCCTAAGTATTTTCCTGTTTTTTTTACAAATAGATAAACTTTCATATAATTTTGTAAATTTATTTAATTTGAACAGTAATAAAAATTTAATTTTATTAGACTAAAAAATACTTTTTTTGTCAACTTTAATTGTATCTTTATTAATGTAATGAATTGTTAAGTTTGATCGAAGACTTCAGTTTAATTAAAAAGTATATAACATGATCATATAAAGAGACTGTTATAATTTTAAATTTATGAAAATTAATATTATCCTCATATTCGTAAAATTCAAAACTCTATAAGCATTACTAACATTTTATATTCTGTTAATGTAATATAATTTTTTTATCAAATTGATATTTTTTGATATTTTCATCATATTTTTAATTTCAGTAAATATGGTTTAACTTATAAATATTTAGCTTTATTTTTTATTAACAAGACTTTGTTTATAATAGTTAAAACGCAATATATGAAAACTGGAAAAACACCTTAATACATTTTTATTGTAGTCTTTAAGAATAACACATTATTTTATTGACAATATACTTATAGCAATAACGTATAACTTTAACAAATACAGTATGCAGCTAAATGCAGTATTCAGATGTTATGTTTTAATGTGGTGTGGTGTGTTAGATGACTGTTATGAACGCACTTCATAAGACTCCAATTGTTGGACTACTGTTAATAGGCTTGTCTTGCTTCATACAACTATTTTGCATTATAACGTTTGGAGTATTTATGGATTTTTGCGGTGCCAATATTATAATATTTTATTTTAAGTCAGTACGAAATAATGATCTATATTTATATACATAGCCATATATTTTGAATATACACAAATAAGCTTATCTAGATTGGATTCCGACATTAAGTATTTGGTTTCAGTTAGAAAGGCATAAATAGATACATCATTGAAAAATCCTTGGTTAGTTTAGTCTTTCTAACTATATATATAGTCTTTCTAATTGAATATATGTATTTATAATATGTGGGGAAAATCTTTGTCCGAACATTTTTGTGATATTTTTAATACACTAATACCGCAGCAATCACCGAGTGAACATAACTGTATATGTTATTGCAACATAGTACGCAGTTCACAAAGGAATTAATATTCCACGTTATTCCCTGAGTGACGCAATATATCTTGTACAATAACAAGGCACTGATTATTACTTTTTGCTGGCCATGTTGTATCACAACATTGCAATAGTATTTACTATTTAAAAACCCTGCCTTGTAAACTAACATTGTTTGAATAGAATTAGGAAAATCTAACGATAATATAGAGTGATTATAGTTTAGCCCTACTTCGTTCACGCTTCAAAAATGTTGTCAAATATTGTTGTCGAAATTTATAACTTCAATATAGGTTGTTTTATCAACTCGTTTTATGTGTAAATATAATTAGTTATATAATATATACATATTATATTTACGGTATCATTTATTATCTCTGTTTCTATTTTAATTAGAATAGAATATTAGACAAAATATACATTATGAACATATTACAACAATTATGGTTAATACCAAATCAATTTAACTATTTAAAAGTTAGTATTTTTGCCTCAGACGACGCTGAGGTTGGAATTTGATAGTTGAACTCAACAGTATAGTTCACATTGAAGATTAAAAATTGAATCTTAGTATCTAAGGGTGAGCTAGGAAGGGAAATGTTTATGCTATCAATCATTTTACTGGTATATAAATAAATGTACATTTTTCAAAATATGTATTTTTTATCCATTTACCTACGTATCTATTGAAATTCTATTTGCGCTTTTCTATTTGTCTGTTTATCTTATTATACGCTTACTTTTACATTTTATATTACGTATAATTATACGATAATTAATAAATTGTAGCTCATTAGTTTTAAATTACTACGAACATTATTTAACTTCTTTTTTTTCCTTTGCAATTAAATTAACTCAAACATATGAAATGACATCAACAAATTAATAAGCATTATGTATTTTGTAATCCATAAATTATTTTAGTCTAAAGATAAATAAACTAAATTAAATTGTGATTATTCTTATTATTGAAACTTGCATTTAGTGACAGCGCCAACTATAACCTACAATTAGTTTGAAAGAACTTTGAATTTTACAACTCATCACTAATTTTTAAATATATCAAGGCTTTGGTGTTGAATCTAGTCTCATGACTTTGTGTTAATACGAACCGAGTTTAATCTTAAATGCTCTCGACAAATATACATACTCTCTATTTTTAATAATTCCCGTAGGTTGACCAGTTACTTTGCTCTGTCTATAACCATCTAATTGGCCCTTCTCTCAAATTTGCAAACGCTCTCAAACTACCACCTAATTGGTCCCAGTTCAATCAATCAGCTGTATCTTCCCTCGACCAATCAATAAACACGTTTTTCTCTGACTATTCATAAACTCTCTATATTTATTTCTAATTGGCCTCTCTCCTGACCAACCAACAGTCGATCGTCCAGTTCCTTTCAAGGGGAGAGGACATTGCTGAAGAGAACCCCGAGATCCGAGCTGAAATGCGTGCCGCCATAGAAGATGTCCGCTCCACGGGGCAGGAAATGCTCGATGCATCGGCCACCTTCGCCGCTGATCCCTGTCTCCCTGAGAAGAGGGACGCGATGGTTCGCGCGGCGCGTGCTCTCCTCTCTGCGGTCACTCGTCTGCTTATTTTGGCTGACATGGTTGACGTGTATCTTCTCCTGAAGTCTCTGCGAACTGTCGAGGGGAACGTGGAAGCTCTTCGATCCTCAGACTCCCAGCAGGAGGTTCTGCGCACCTGGCATGAATACGGCGAGAATGTCATGGGCCTCATCAGTCTTGCTGGGATGAGGCAGATCGACCTTATAGATCCTCGTCGGAGGGATGAGATAGCCGCGGCTCGGGCCACACTCAAGAAGAACAACATGATTCTGCTGACAGCTTCGAAGGCGTGTGTTCGTCACCCGGAGTTGTCAGCGGCCCAGGAGAACCGTGACTTCGCCATCAAATCGGTGTGCGATGCTGTGGGTCTCATTCATGGGGCTACTCAGGCTTCGGGGGACATGGAGCCCATCTTTCATGATGCACCGGGCGAACTGGCTGAAGCGATGGCACACTTCGATGTGAGTTTCAACCATATATATTATGTACATACATGAATTGATCTACATTTGACTTTAATTTTAATATCGAAAAGATGTATAAAAATAGTTCAAAATTACCGTATAATGGTTAGCGTATTCTATTTATGTGTATTGTATTAATGTGAAATATTTTCACCTAAATAACATTTATATATACTTAAATCATAATCCTATATTAGTGTTACGATAAACGTCTCATTTTTTTGAGAATATAAATGTAATTAATATATAAATATCTATTTAAGGATAAATTAAAAAATGTAATTATTCCCTAGTCATATATTTACTATATTTAAGTGTTGTTTTTGGGCACTTGTCAATTTGCCGGTGCCAGATTACATAAGTTTACCACAGCCGTAAAATATAGACTGCCGCAGCGGTATATAGATTTGCAAATAAATTCTTAAAAACACTACACTATACATCTCATTATGAAAGTGGTGTTATCTTTTAGTAGTGGCAAATTTACTCAAAGCCACACATTTCAAACTTACACGCAGCTGGGTTTTTAGTATAAATATTACCCTAAATACTTCGATTTATTTTGTTGTTTTTTCTCTCTTCTTACATTCTTCTCTCTGTTACGTAATTTGCTTTTGTTTTTGTCATGTATAGCGATCGATAGAGACCAATTTCATGAAGGTGACTCAATTTTATTGCTTTTTATTCCTTGCTACTTTTTATCTCTTGAATGTAATACATATACAACGTTTAGATCAATTTCACAGTAACTATTACTACTTATCATTGTTTTAAAAATAATCCATTAATTATTGTTCGATTCATAAATTATTTATGAATTATTTGTTCTTATTATTTTATGGAATAATACCTTTTTTTAAATTAGCGTCATCGTTTACCTTGGTTAGATAAGATTAATTGGATTAAAAGAATTCGATGATTTTTTTATTTATTTTTAAATATCGTGGTTTTGTTTTTATTTTTTGCATTAATAGTATTATGCTAGAAAGTCAATGTTTTCTAGTACATAATATGTTAGGTATTTTATCGAATATTTATGATAATATGTTATGTAGAGTGTAGAAAAAACAAACAATAATATTACTGCCTTTATACTTTACTGAAATGTTACACATACTTTTTGCCGATCTTATTGCTGATATCTAAATCTTTTCACGATATCACTATTATGAAACAGTAAAAAAGCAAAATAACTATTTAGATGAAAAACAAAAAGTTAGAATTTCACAAAATTTTATTTGTAGATATTATATAACTTGAAAATAATGAAAGTCAAGAGTTGACAAATAAGTTTCCTCTCATCCGTCACAGAACACTCTCCTCTTGGACCCCATGACCTACGATGACCACCGAATGCGGCCCATTTTGGAGGACCACCTCGAGAGCATAATCAACAACTCCCAAATGCTGGCTGACTCCCCGTGTACACGACCCGAGAGACGAGATCAGATCAACACCGAGTGCAATCAGGCCAGACAAGCGCTCGGGAGACTTCTTACGGAGTATGGACGCAATGTGAGTTCACTTTTCAATCCTCTTCTTTCTTCTCTTTTATTTAAAGGTAGAATTTAACCAATACAGTCAGAACTAAAAGAACAGCCGTATCGTTGAAATGAAAATAATCAAGAAATTAGCTTAAAGAAAGATGAAGTACTAAGAATATCCCGTTATATTGTTATAGTTATTAAATATTATATATACATTAAAATTGAGATAAGTGCACGTCATTAGTTACAAGAGTTTCAATTAAAAACTTTGAATGTATGAAGTCAGACAGCCATGAAGTATATTTGCGTATAAATATAATTTAAGTGCGACATTAAACATAATATAACTCAAGTTTTATGATGCCCAACAATGCGTTATCAGTGTTATTCTTTTATATATTATGCATATCTATCCGATCGTCTGTAAACAAATTTAATAAACATTTTTGCCTTTGATAATAGTAATCAAAGTTGTTTTGTTTACCATTTTATTTGAAGAAGTCTTTCAGTTTTTCATGGACAAATGTATTTACCGCCAGATTTCATTAGTGTATGTCAAATTATGTCTTAGCTTAAACATGTATGGAATTTTTGTTCTATTATTTAAGAAACGTTTAGGAACATTCATGAGATATTGTTATATTATTATTGTTTTTTTTAATAGCCAGTAATATGACAAAAAATTATAAAGTTATACTTTAAGCTTCCCTTTTTCCTCATGGTTACATGCAAGCAGTTTTATATAATTAATAGATACAAATATTTCTTATAATATAGTCATACTTGGGAACTTCATCTTTAATGTAATGTAATGCTATGCTGCCGGTGACAATATTCTTAACTTCCATTTGTGACGATGATGTAAGTTGCTGTTTCATTCAATTGTTATTTTTCTCAAAATTCAATGTAAACGTCTTAAAGATAATTCAAACACAAGAATAAATAATCAATATACCATTCCTGTCTCGTACTAGCATTGCATTACTTTGGCTAACACAAGCGAAAAATAAGTAAAACGTTGAACCAGTTTTTGATAAACCATAAATCTACCAATCAGAATAACATGCGTCATTATGCAGATTATCTCCGCTGTTTCTTCCACTTTTCTAATATATTAAGACAGCTCCAATAATAAATCTTGTTTTGCGTCACTCTCTTTGAATTCGTTATTTAATTGATGCTTGTAATTTTCCGTACAGTACTTCTATACAAAGTCAGATCCATTTCATCAATTAGGACAATTGACTTAGTTGGAACTACAATGTCGGATATTTATGCTCATATATTGAGATGAAATCGCTGTCTGAATGATTAAATTAGCTTATTAGTTTAATTGATGCAGCTTATATTTAGAAACATTGACACACCTTTTTTTCTTTGTCAGTATTGTGCGATTTATGAAACATAATATATTAGTATAAGCGTGCCTATAATAGTCCATTCCAATTGCGGATGTTTTCACACGATTTAAACTATCTAAAACTCCTTGGGAGCGTTTTTTTATGATTTTTAAAACCCTCCCAGTGAGTTCTAGATAGTTTAAATCAATTATTGTAGGTACATTAACGTTTTTATTCAACTTGTTAGTTTAAAATATTCTCCAACCAATCAAAACTACTGTAAAATACAATTAATTAATAATCGTTAGATAATAATATATTACGTCAATTTTGTTGTTTTATTTTAATGGGAGGTGATAAAATCTGAAATATATTTATATTGGTAATATTACTAGCGCTAGGTTTACGTTTTATATAAAGCTGTATATTGTGTTCTGTTAATATTTTGTAAAATATATTCCGTATATTGCTTTAAACAAACAAAAATATCTTCGAAATATTAAACGACGGTGAAGTCGGAGGTAAGAATCAATTTAAAATTCTTAATTAATTTTAATGAATATTCAATATAAATATAGAAAATAGAAAATAAAAAATAGTTATACATACATACAATTCTATATTTAAATAATATATTATGCATATATATTTGCTCATATATACTAAGCTGAATCTACATTATTAAATGAGATCTCTTTTTTGTTCACATAATTCGGTACTATCTAACTAAAAGCAGATAACTTATTGGGTAATATCTTTCGGAAGATTAGCTAAGGTATGCTACGAAATAACATCTACGGTATTAAATCGTTTAAATTAGTTTTTTTTAAAGGAGCGACGGTTTTTTAGAATTAATAAATGATCAACCTTTTAGATAGAGAAAACAGTAATCTTCTCATTGGTACAATTTCTTGCAAAATCGGAGTGGAATCTATGTAAATTACAGAATAAGATAAGTAGATAAGTATCTTTCCTGTTGTGTCATACTATCATCAATTACATTACAACTACATGTGTTACTTATTTGTACACAATACTTCAGATATAAGTTGATATTATCGATTACTAAAGGTGGAAACTACATTAAGTAATATATTATTCAGGTTTATAAACTGCATAATATATTGCTACCTACACATACTAATAATATTATCTACGTTTCATTTTTAGCATTTGTTTTTGAGCACATGTAAACTCACATTATAACTAATACTATTTAGAATTCAATAAGCTAATTATGCTCTCAGTTGGTTATTTAAACCGTAGCTGACCGTTTCAATTGATGTATTAGTAGGTATCGATTTTTATAAGAAAGCTAAAAATATCTTCCCACTTAAACATGTAAAAACGTAGCTTAGTTTAGCTCAAATCAGTTTAGCTTACAATTTAATTGTAAGTAATTGAATTACTTAACTTTCTAAAATTACGATAATTATTAAACATGTAAACTATAAATCTGCTGTTTAACAATAGTTGGCTACTACATAATAACTGATTTTAATGTAGTAATCTTATTTGGGTACTATATGACATGAAAAGTACCTACATATCAACAGAAATTGTCTACATTCCTTTCCTCGGCATTACATTTATTACGAAGAAAGTACTTGGATGAAGGCGATAGTTTGTACTTTCAAGATACTACGATTTACGACTTTTACCAAATTATCATTGAGTAAATCAGTTGCTTTTGCATTTCTCTTGATAAAAGAAGCAGAGTTAGAATATTATTTCCGCTGTTTGCTCGTGTGATGTCGGAAATATTGCGTTTTCTTGGTTATCACTACTGGCAATCGGAGCTCTTTTCTAGCATTGGAGCTTCTCTATCGATCCACAAACTAGAAAGAAGGAGAGAGTAAAGTCTGTTGGTGTTGGAGCAGAGTTAGTCGGTGTTGATGTCGCTTTACACGAAGCACGACGAGGACCGACGTTTGTTGGAGTTGGCACAGGAGAAAGGCGGAGCGAGTTACCTTCTGGGCCAGAACCGAAGCCACGCTGGCCGGGGACTGCGAAGAAAGCGGCGAGCTTGGCGGAATATTACGCGCGTGTTGAACCGAGAGCGGGCGTTGGCAGGAGTCTCGGCACTTAGTGTGGGCGAGGTGAAGCTCCGGTGGTGTACGCTCATGACTTCTGGGATTGGTGGGGTCGGCAGGACTGGAGACCCCCGAGTGACGCAGGCGGTTCGGGAGATATCCGCCTCCTTGAGTCGTTCCAAGAGGACCAGTGAAGACACTGGAGAAAAATCAGGTGAGAACAAACATATTATTGTCTTTCAAATTAGACCTTTATAGTTATTTCACAGAAAACAGTGAAAAATGGTTTAATTATTATGTTCAGTAAAATGTAAAGATTTGTAAAAATTTAGGAACATTTGATAGTTTGGACATTACATATTGATTAATTTGTTAATATTACTCGAAATGCTGCCTCCAACCTCTGTGCATGGGGATTCAGTCTATTTTATCGAGTTTCCAGTTAAATTTGTAAGTCCCAACTTAAGGTTAAACCTCTCTCTTTGATCTTCAATCGATTGTATATATCTGGTTACATATTTGTTTCACCCTTAGGTACCTATTTGTTTTACTTTATATATTGTTTAATGTATATGGTTTCACTCGAAAGAAAGCCACCGATACAATTTGCAAGAAAAATTAAATTCAGTCTATATTCCGGTCAATATGGACTGGTGTACTAAAAATTGTACTGTTTTTTTTGAGACATTCTAATAAGGTTTTAAAACCTATTGGACTTCCAATTATTAAATAGTAAACAGTCCCAGCGTGTTAAACTTTATATTGCAAGATTTATTATTATACATGTAGAAGTTAGAGGCACATATTTCGATCATATTAAATATTATCCATGAGATAATTACATTTAACTATTGATTTGCTATTAGAATATTTCTTGAAATCCTTTCTTTTTTCACTGAAGACCATATATTTTAGATAGGTATATTTTATTCAAATTGCACATGGTTGTTTATATAATAATAGTTTTTCAAATTTTGATAGTTTTTCGAGTAAATAAAATTTAATATACGCAAACTGGAAATATGTTTTGGCTGAATATTTTTGTCTAAATATGCTCAATATCGGTGTAATTCTTACATACCTGATTTCGTTTTAACTTATGCTCACATTTTAATTTTGTTACAAAAAAGCTTATATTTTGTTTAAACTGTTCATTTATGTGACTGTCGTCGCCTCGTATTCTTCATTATCGTCTATATTTTACAGTTATAAAAGAATCTTGATTTCTTTACAAACAATGATTGGAACTAATGTTTATTGAATAGAAATTTTAAAGTCTTCTTATTTTCATGTTTTTGTTTAACTTATAAATAAGGTAAATGTCAATAAGTGATTATGTCTTGGACTGTTTTAGTTCA
This sequence comes from Invenusta paracnida, assembly GCA_036023295.1. Classification (NCBI taxonomy): domain Eukaryota; kingdom Metazoa; phylum Platyhelminthes; order Proseriata; family Coelogynoporidae; genus Invenusta; species Invenusta paracnida. The sequence continues at coordinate 13,208 of JAYRBW010072016.1, forward strand.
TTGACATATGCATAGTTTTTAGTACAGGTACAAAAACATCGACTGTTATCTGAGAATCTCAATGTCATCATGGAATATTTTCTAAGCATATATTATAGATATGTAGGAATATCATTGTTTAATACTTCCATTCCAATATAGAATTTTATAATTCTGTCTGTAGTTTGAAAGTAGACTTATTTATTGTGGAATTTTAGCATGTCGATTGTACACTCCTTCTAATAAGCGCGACTTTAATATTTTCTAGAATAGATTTTCTTCCCGAAGTTTTATTATGAATGTAACCCAACTGATTACATGTCGAGTCTTATTATTTACAATCTGAAATTTAGAAAAATATGTCAGAAGCAGAAAACATGCGCCAATCATTTCGTCGGTCTGATTTCTGTATTTGTATTCAAATTGTCATCTCTACATAAACATGTATAGACTCTGTTCAATAAGTTCGTTTGATTCGTTTAACCTCTCTTGCAGATTGCCGGACTGTGGCTCTAAGGGATCCCGATGCAGTGGCCTCCGAGCTTGATCAAGCCATTGAGACTCAAAGGAAGGAAGTTATAGAATTTAGACAAACAGTGGTAGAGAGATTTCTGTCTGTTCTAGACAAGATTTATGTCTCGCCCAGACTTCATACTTCTCATCCTTGACTCTCCCTTCTAATGGAACGCTCGCTTGGAATTATTCATTATTCAACAATTATAATCATCGTCATGTTTTACTTTATTTTATCAATTAATCACATCATAATTCAATTGTGATCATTAAATTAAATGTAGGTATCCTACAATTTGTAATACTAATAAAGCCCTTGTTTATCTCGTAAACATGTTCTTTTATGATTTTTTGATATTTATTTACTTTGTAAATCTTCCAGGTAGATGCTTAAGATAATCATTGTACGATTATATTTTTAATACAGCGATACGATTATGATGTTTCATATCCAGCTAAGCCCGTGGTATATTGGACTTGAATCCATTACTTTTATTTTTATAATTTTCTATTCAAAATGTAATAGTTTGACTTTATTAAACAAATAATTAATTACCGTTAATATCTCAAAATGTTTAGTGTTATTTATTTAAAATGTAACCTTTTTTTAGTACGAGAGCAACTATTCTATGCCATTTTTCGATATTTGCTTTTGTTATATAGCGTTTGTAAATCAATATCATATAATTATTGAATACCCAACAATGTACAATGTGATATAAAATGACTGCTCCCCTTTCTAATATTACATGTGCTTTCATATGCACATGCTTAGATAATTTGCATATCTAATTTGTTTTATAAAAGTAGATTATCTTGTTGGTGTTTATCACAGCGTACCTATTATTGTTAATATATTATTTGTATACATTATTAGAAAATAATTGTTCGTAATAGTTTTTGTAATAATCTTTTGTGCAAAGCTAATTGATTATTTCATAAAACCAAGCAGTTGCTTTGTTCATTTTCCTTCTGAGAATAACAGTAGAAATAATATATGCATAATGAATAGACTGTAATATGTATAGTAATAAAGTAATAACTGAGTTATGATTCCAATGATTATATATAATTGAATGCAATTGATGCTATTCTTTTGTTACCCGAAAGGGTTTATAAAACAATGCTTGAAATTACTCTAATTACAAGTTTATGTAGAAAAATGTTTTCGAATTTTATGGAGTAAAACTGTTTTTGGTATAAATGTATTTGATGAATTTTGGTTTTCACACATTATAATGGTACAAGAGGATTTTATTAAAATAAAGAGTAATTTTTTAATATTGTTTACGTAAATTTAATTTATATATAATTAATTTCAGTAGATAAAAATTTACTAAACATTGTATATAAAATCAATGAGAATGAGTTGATAAATATATAATCTGAGGGTTTGACTACAAATTCTTGCATGGCCAATGGTGGGTGTGTTCTTTTCTCCATAGCTTAAAGAGTTAAATATAATTATCTATAACGCTTTTTTGTAAAATTGTTCTAACACTTATTAATATACTATTCTATACTGGCTAATAATATTTTGTAATTTTTCAAAATTAAAACGTATTAATGGATAATATATTTTCCTGTCACTGGAAAACTAGAAAATATTAACAATAATTCTCATTAATTAAAAAATGTGGACGTTATCTAGCCTGTTATTGCGTATTATATTAATATATAGTCTTAGTTTTAATATAGCTATGTTAGTTTTATTATTTATAAATGTACATTTTCATGTAATATTGTTGGAAAACAACTACGACTTTTTTTACAATTCTCAGTTCTTTTGAATTATTTATTAATTAACGTTTAAGCGACCTATAAATCGGAATTTCAAATTTAAAAAAATACAAACACAAAAGTGTATATATATATATTTTTTTTTTTTTTTTTTTCAATAATTACAATATTCGCAATTTACTTTTATAACAAAAAGGGGAATTGAAGATAATTCCAACAAAACTTTCATCGCAATAACAATGATATCTGTATCTGACCCAGCAAAACAGATATAAATGTGTTCCTTATGGTCATTGAAATATGCCTTATAAATTCAATCGGATGGTTTATTTTTAAATGAGCCAATTTCAAACATATTCTGAAATCAGTCATTTTGACTCATAACATATATTTTTCTGTAGAGGATAGGTAGAACCTAAGCGGTTAAAGTGATTGGAGTGAATAATACACCCTTCAAAATGTGAAAGGACTGGTGTGTGCCATTTGATAATCGGGTTAATAGCAATATTTGATTTTAAATAAAATTCTCGATATGGATAGTTTAAATAGAAAATAAGTAATAGATAGAGATTTACAAAACACCAGCACTAATGTTACTCCAGTATTATTATGGAAAAATTATGATATTGATGATAATAAACAAAATATGTCAAGCTGCTGAAAAGGTAATTTTTAGTAGAACCCAAATTTTCACTGTTAGACACCTTCGTCAAGGGTAAGAGACCCACGTTTTCAATTTTGGCGTAATAAAATCCTGATAGACGACATTTGTTGAGTTTTGCCATCATAAACCTATCCACTATCACTTACATATTTTGTTTTAATTAATAAACACTATATAATCTGATTAAGAACAGCAAACATGATAAATACAATAAATTAGTAATACAATTAAGGATTTATAATAAACAACGTCGATAACAGTGAGATAATGTATACTATGCATTGCATACTTTAAGAGTCAATATTTACTAAACGCTCATAAGCCTACTTATACTTCTATTGACCCCTCTTCCTCACTGATTGGTCAGGCCGGTCGCAGAGACCCCAGTGACTCTCTTCGACAGGCAATGCAGGAGATGCTGGAGCGAACAGCCGATTTGAGAAGACATCTAGGCAAGTCTGTCATCGATCACATCTCGGATAGTTTCCTTGACGCTGGCATGCCACTACAGATGCTCCTTGAAGCCGCCCGAGAAGGCAAAGAACCACAGGTTGGTAGCGGGATCTGTGTAGATTACAAAGTTATGTAAGAACTGCTTTATTAGTAGGTACCTGTAATCACGAAACAGCTTTAAAAGTAGAAATATCACAAAATTATATTTAATTTTAAACACTTTTAAATAAGTGGTTTCACACTACTAAGAACATATTTAAGAACATACTAAGAACTTCACTACTATTTTAAACACTCTGAATAATAAACATTTCAAGTAACTATCTTATGTTTAAAATAGTAGTGAAGTATTGCATTTTATAAGGGTTAATATAATAATTTTATGCTTTAGTAATAAAAAAGTTTATGTGTTTACTTATGTTTTAATATTTCAAATTTTTCTTACTTACACCAATATAAAACATTTTATATAACAAAACTAAAAAACTAATTTGAGTTGTAACTAAAGCTTCAGATTATATGAAATCTTTAAACGGACATTCTACTAAACCACAATAAATTCAGTTTCGGTTACGTAAGGCAAGAAGCTACATATTTTCGATTCACATTCATTTTACACATAAGAAAATTGACTCATGATTGATGTTGTTGGGATCGGATCTACGCATCCAGAGCTACAAAGTGGCCTCGGCAAACGCGTCCACCGCCTTGATCGCGTCGCAGAAGGACGAAAGAGGGGGCATAGCGCTATCGAAAATCCTTGTTCACTTCATCGCTGGGGTGGGACAGCGTTGCAGCCAATGCGTGACATTTTCATCTTCTTCACCCATCTTCACCCCATATGGTTTTTCCCGGGAACCTCCCTCTGTAGACTTGGAGTTTGTGGTGGTGACTAGAGCGTAGTTGTGCAAGTCTCGCATTTCTACGTCTGCCGAGGAGAATTGAAATTGTGTGTTTGTGGTTTTGTGTACGTGACTCATAGTCGCTCCAAACTCTCCATATCTCGCGAGAGTTATTCTTGTAACTATCAATAATCTACTACCGCTGCCGTTATTTGCATTTTGCTGCGCGATTGAGCGGAAATACTAAAATGTCTTTAAAATCTGCTTGAAGCAGTGAATTTTATCTCGCGAACTTTTTAGTGTTATGTGTTATTTTTAGATTTTTGGGCAAGGACAATATTATATATATGTGGAAATTTAAGGCATATTGCCAAGACTGGTAAAACGTTTATTATTATTATTATTGAATTGTTATTTGTTTGTATTTATAACTGTTTGCATAATAAAAATACACAATATGTACAATATTGCTTCCTTACATATTCTACTTTGTTTGGTTTTATTTTATGTTTCATGTTTAGTCATATCTGCTTTGTTTGAATACATTTATTTAAACCATGTTTCAATATTTGTTATGTATTACTACATGGTTTACATGAATTTGTATAATATGAAAATAACCTTAAAAATATAAACTGAATGGAAGAGCTTGCTTTATATTATTAGGCTATATTAATTTGAATATAATTTCCTCGACACGTGTCCTCAAGGTAGTAACAGATTTTCGACGTAGAGACTCACGATTCCTTGAAGTGTATATCCTACGTTTAAAACATTTTTGCAGAATTTGTACCTTCAAAGAGGAAAAAGAAAAGAGTTCAAGATATCTCTTCGGCACTCGATTCACCAGATACAATTGCATATTTACATTTTCTGCTCTATGCCTTAAAATCGTTAAAACAGTTTGAACTGTTTTTTTTAATCTTCGGAAACCATTATGATCTATTTACTATATAATATTCTAATATGATTCAGCTGATAACACCAATTCTCCAGTGTTTTGATAAATCGGATAATAGTGACAATTTCACCGACATAACCAGCAGCTTAAAGACTAAACCTCTGATAGGCGAAGGTACCACAGAAAGGCTCCATGAATGACCACTTTTATACTGCTTCGCAAATTGCCTTGTTTTATTAACGTGTTCGAGATTTTTATACAACAATGGTGCAACGTTTTTAGTGCTTTACTTCTAGTAATGCGTCTTCTAGTGCATTACTTGCATGACGCCATCTTCTCTGTTCTGTCCAATTTATTGACTCATCCAAAAAACATGATGTTGACAAAATAGATGTTGTGTTTACAGCTGAAAAGCTGGGATTTGCTAATGAGTGCAACCCTTTTGCGACTTCAGTAGCGCAAGTATCTTCACGGCAATAATTCTATTGTTGACGACATTTTATATAAAGTGGCTCGTCGTATTCTAGTTTTGCAGCATGGTTATAATATACAGACACAGAACGACTTATGTGTTGGCTGAAACGTTTGGTCACTGATGACAACAACCTCTTACAAAATCTTTCATTGAGTATATATATTTTAAGGTGTTTCTATTAATGTGCTATTTTGGTGTTTCGCGTAATACTTAAATCTAAACCTCGGTTAGTTGCCCTTTAAAATCTGCGCGTTTTTTCATTACCCTAGGTGGAAATGACGCAAATGTTCGATTGCATCGCTGATCGTGTAATTTATTTTTAGTATCATTACATTAATTCCAATAATGTGGCTGATAGTATGTAAGTTTCATAATATGCTAGTGAATATTTCATAAATTACATATGTAAACGAAAGGTAGCCTCAACACTAAACTAACTATCGATTGTCCACTAGGTGGAGTGCATGGCAATCGTCTTCAACGAGCACGCCGGAAAACTCATTGAAGTGGCGAACCTCGCCTGCTCTATCACTCCTAACGAGGAAGGAGCAAAGTTGGTTCGACTAGCCTCAAGTCAACTCGAACAGCTCTGTCCCCAGGTAATTAACGCTGCTCGCGTCCTCTGTGCCCGACCTGAGTCTAAGGTCGCGCAGGAGAATATGGATGTATTTGAGGAGACCTGGACATGGACGGTTCGCATGCTTACAGAATCTGTGGACGATGTGACCAACATTGGCGAGTTCCTGGCAGTCTCAGAGGGACACATTCTGGAGGACGTGGAGCTGTGTATCGAGGCAATGCGGGCGAGGAATGCAGGAAACGTGGATCGTACTGCGGGCGCCATAAGGGGTCGTTCAGGGCGTCTATGTGAGGTGGTATCAGCGGAGATGGCAAACTTCAGAAGTGGCGAGTATGTGGATCGAGTGATGGACGCTGTGGTAACTCTGAGAGACCAGATTGTGCCCAGTTTCGCCCGCCATGTCTCGGATGTGGTGACGGCGTTGGATCACAACAAGGGTGCGCGTATTGATGATCCTTCCTTCGTGTCCTCGGCTCGTCGGGTCTACGAGGGGGTTCGGGAGGTGCGCAGGGCAGTCGTGTTCGAGCGGGATCAGGACGGATATGAAAGCGAGTATGCCGACAATTATGAGGATAGACGTGAGTACCAACCCTGTATGTTTGTTTGTTTGTTTGTTTGTTTGTTTGTTTGTTTGTTTGTTTGTTTGTTTATTTGTTTGTTTGTTTGTTTGTTTGTTTGTTTTTTGTTTGTTAATAATATAGATTTCATTTGTGCCATTTAATAAAACGATACTTTCTGACGAAGTTGCATAACTGTGAAATTGAGCGATAATTCAAAGCTTTTATATATGTATATCATGATATTACCAGACAGAAAATATAGACCTCATTCATTATATAAATATACTATATACATAATATCATGTACATACTATATATACACTATACACTATTATATACATTTCTGTGTTGAATTTACGCTTTGATAGTGCAACAGTTAACTAAGATTTAACTACTGATATCAATAACGAGATATGCTTAATACCTTTAACAGAATTAAAGGTCTTATATTTAATAATCCTGGTTAATTTAAATATTATTTTTACATTATACTCAAATAAAAATTTACTGTTAACTTAAAAAATAACCAAGTATAATTTTTTTGTAAAAAAATAAAATTGCAAAAAAACATAGTTTTAGTGAAATAAATAAAGAGATTTAAATTGATTTTTTAAAAGCACACAAATTATATTTAACAATAATATTCAAGAGTAATTCCCTTGGTATTCAAAATGAAAACCACTTGTAAATGAAAAACTATGTTTTATAAATCTTTAAATTTCTCAATAACCGTATATACAAGTATCATAAGAAATATTTACCAAACGTAATAGGTTGTATATGACGAAAAATAAAATTTAACATATTTCATAAAAACAAATAGATGGTGTTTATTCAGTAAGCTTAGTAACAATTGACAAATCATTATTATGTATAGATAATGGATCAATTCTAATTTCTGTGCTTTTTTAGATTAAGAGTCTCTGTGTTGACTTTACTAAAAACGAAACTACTCATGTAAGTACAGCAACTTTTTATAAAAAGTCAATTTATTTGAAAAATTGAAATCACTTATATTTTTAAAACAATGTTTACGTCCATAGAACGATTTTAATTATGTTTTTGATCGATGTCTTAAAACGTACGCAAGAATGTAATACAAAATACAAAAATGACTAGTTTAAGGTTAAAGTTATAAGTATGAATTATACAATTATTATACAATAATTATACAAAAATTACATAATCCAAAATAGAATATAAAGATACTTGAAGGATACTTAATCTTGAATTCGCATTATTCGATTGGAGGAGTAATGATGGAATTAAATATATATATATATACAAATAATATGTACAAAATAAATTTAAAAAAATTAAAGAACAACATTCTATACTATATTTAATTTAAATATTTAAAAAATCATTAATACAAACAATAATAATTAAAAAATGACTACAGTAAACAATTTTCCTGAGTAGATTAGATAGTTTATCATAAAATGTACTTTGAACGATGCTTAAAACTATAAGAGAGTGTCCCATATTTCAGTATTCTTAAAACAGTGCACTTAACATAAAGATACATTAAATTATACACATATTTAAAGTAAATGATGATTTCAATACTTAAAGATATAAGACATTGTGAGAAGAAACCTCACTCTAAAAAATAGTTGTCGATAAAACTTACATATTACTTACTCGGTAGAAGTTGGCAGTAATTTTCAATTGAAAGAATAGAAGCATATATGAAAAAATAGCTATAAAGAATACATATTCATAAAAACTATAATTTTGGACTTAGCTTATATTCATTACCGATTCAAATACTAAGAAAAACATGCGAAGCAAAATAAATGTTAACAAAATATGTCTTACCCGTAAGTTTGTTAACATAATTCCACATCTTTATTATTTAAAGACGCACACAACACCATGAATACATAAAAATGGCGGACTAACATCAATTGCATCAACAAATTAGGCAATTTCTTTTTACTTTTAGCATAGAGTGAGGTTTCTTGTCGCTAGCTCTAGATTATTTGCTTATAACCTGTCATTTTAATCCCCTGCATACCAATCATTTATGCGTATTCAAATTGGAGGAATGGGGCTCATTTTAGGCATACTTGATAATCTTTCAACATACAAATAGAGTACAGCTTTGAACTTTGCATGTACGTAAGGATTGGACTGAATATCAGTAAACCATTTTCCACAACCTCAGGAGTTATACAAGGAGATACACTTTCTCCTTTTATCTTCGTCGTCATTCTGGATGCCGTACTTATGTAGAGACGCTTGGTTCATTGGATATACATACCTACTGTTAGACGACGAAGAAACTCAAGGTTCCATCCAGTTCATCTATCACATATGGCCTTTGCTGATGACATTACCTTACTGAATAACACGGTTGAAGACGCACAGCACACAGACTTTATCACTCAGCAAAGAAAGTTGGGCTAGAAATCAGTGCTCAAAAGACCGAAGTTTTGCACATCGGCATTCAAAACCCTCTTGCCATAACTCTTCCTTCTGGTGATACGCTCAAAAATGTCAAAGACTTCACATATCTTGGGGGAAGAGTAGCTAATGCAGACAGTGTGATACGTTCCCGTGAAACATCAGCTTGGATAGTGGCCAACAAACTATCTCGCATATTCCACTCCTCCGCAAGTGAGAAATCAAAGCTAAGGCTCTTGAAGGCAGCAGTAGAGCCAGCACTACTTTACGGTCTCGAGGCGACTGCTCTAACTGGGACGCGATCCATGCGGCTTAATCAAAATCATAGAGCACTTGCACGTTTTGCTCTAGGAATCCACTATCCTGATATTATCACAAATGAATAACTTCGAAATAAGAGACTAATAATAATAACGATATTATTATTAATAATATTATTAATAATAACAATAGAAATAATAATAATAATAACAATAACAATAATAATAATAATAATAATAATAATAATAATAATAATAATAATAAGCGTATATTTGTGAATCAAAGCACATTAATAGAAATCATGTACAGCAATGGAGTGTAATATAGAATGTAAAAAGTAGACGTTAGCTATACTTTCGTTGTGTAAGAATAAAATATATGTATATAGGTTAAAGTTTAACAGTATACGTATGATGATGACAATTATGCAAGGATAATTGTCTTAAATAATAATAATATATAAGTATATATTTGATATGAAAGTACATGAATGTAAATCTAGTACAGTATCTACATGGGTGAGGCAAAATCGATTGACAGTACAGAACAAAAAAGGAGCAGGAGTTCTGTTTCTATTGGGTGGTAATCAGTGGATTCAAGGCGCACAACATTGAGACAACTCCGATCACAATGTTGTGCGCCTTGAATCTACTGATAACCACCCATCAGAAATTCGAACCAGAACATTAATTGATTATCGTCTGTCAAACAAGTTAAATTTTTATCATCGGCTCAGTCAAATAAACTGGATTAACTTCTACCAATCAAATGATAACGTTAACACTAAATGTAACTACCTCTTTCTTATCTTAACTACGACATTTAAACAGTGTTTTCCGATTAAACTGATAAACTTTTCCCCTAAAGGACAAGCCGTGGATAACACCATTAGTGAAAGACTTAATTCATGAACGGTGGAAAGCCTTTCGAAGTGGTAACATGCCTAAATACAGACATCTTCACGACAAAATTAAATGTGAAATCATCAAAGCCAAAATCGCTTATAAAAATAAATGCTCATCTACAAAAGACTTCTGGGGCTGTATCAATAAATTATTATCGAAAAATCAAACTAACTCTTTAAATAACCTTATCAGCCAGTTCACTTCTCTAACTGAGTTTGTCAATACAGCAAATAATGACTTAGTGTCCGTCTTTCATGACAACGACGCCATACCTCCCATTCCAGATTATTATATTTCAGACGAATAAGAAATCAATATTTCAAGAGAAGATGTCTTTAATGCGCTATCGGCTCTCAAAACACATAAATCATCTGCCCCTGATGGTATTCCAAATAGAATTCATAAATTCTGTGCACATTTAATCTCTGCTCCTATATCTGTCATATTTTCAACCTTGCCATTCAAACTAATACTATGCCTGATTACTTCAAATCCAGTTATATATCCTTGATACCTAAATGCTCTAATCCTACACTTAAAGACGTACGTCCTATATCTCTATTGTGTGTACCCTCCAAAATACTGGAGCGTTTTGTGCTAAACTCTGTCAAATCTAAACTGACATCGTATTTCGGCCCGCACCAATTCGGTTACAAAGAGAAATCCTCTACGACATGTGCTCTTGTCAAACTCCACTCAACTATTTGTAAACTTCTCGAAGATTCAAAGGTAGGTGGTGTCCAAATAACATCTTATGACTACTCAAAGGCCTTCGACAAACTAAGACATTCAATCATAATAAACAGACTCATAGTCTGCCATTTTCCAATGAAGTTTATTCAATTTACAAAAAGCTACCTGGAAAATCGTGTACAACAAGTTAGATTCCAATCTTCACTTAGTTCTCCAAAGGATATAACATCCGGCGTTCCACAGGGCTCCATCTTAGATCCCTTCCTTTTTGCGTTCTCAACAGGTGACTTTATGCCGGTGACAAACCAAACCACAGTTATCAAATACGCCGATGATACAAATTTTGTTTCACCTCTCTACACAAATAATGCCAACTCTCACGTCCTAGATGAACATCAAAACATAATAAGCTGGTCGTCATCTATGGACCTTGATCTCAACAAAAAATCAAAAAATCTTACTATCATCACCCGCAAAAACACGTCCTCAGTTAATCTTCCAGAAGTGTCTAATGTCGAAGTACTCAAAATCCTTGGAGTTAATTTCAACTCGAGTCTCAGCTGGGATAATCACATTGATAGCCTTGTCCAAATTACCTCTCGTAGATTATACGGTTTGCGCATTCTTCGTCGGATCCTTAATCAAGAAGAATTGGAAGTTTTTTACAAAAGTAGTATTGGTTCGATTTTTGAGTACGCGTGTCCAGTCTGGATTGGCATTCCTCAAAATCTCTCATGCAAACTTAAACAAATACAAACAAGAGCCACCAAAATCATTGGTCGTAATCAATTACCTGATATCTCAAATCGCCAAACTCAATTAGCAATGAATCTTTTTAACAAAATTAAAGATTGTCCAAACCACATTTTGAATGACATAAGGCCCAACTTCTCATCTAGATCGAATCGTATTATCCTGCCTCCTCTTCACACGCTGAGATCGTGGAACAGTTTTATAAACTACTGCTCTCTAATACATAACATAAGAATATGACTCACTATACATTCTACTCTTACCTTAAATATAGATGTATTGTTAATTTTATTATCTTTGTCTCTATTATTATTTTTGTCTTAATATTATTATCATATTGTCATTATGTGGTCATTACCTTCATCTCCTGTCGCTGTACTGATTCCAATTTGTACAGTCTGTATAAAAATAAACACTTTTATTATTATTATTATATTTAGCTAAATTACAAATATTTTGATTAAAATTATAATCTTAATTGGATCAATCTTAGCGCGTTTTGATTAATTCAGCAATATCTTAAATATATTCTGAATCGGATGGCCTTGTTAAGAACAAACAAGTCTGATAAAAAATCGTGAATAATCGAGAAGTAGGGACGGCACTAAAACAAACACAAGGAGACACCACTGTGACATCAGTTATATGTTTACAATTACAAATAACATATTTACGAGTAGTTACATTTTTCTTTAAACACTTCTAATAAGTATTTATCAAAGTGTGCACAATATATTCTTAGACAATAAGAAGGTAGACATTTTGGATACCTACACCCAATAAAGAAATACGGAATAAATCATAAATAAATAAAAATAATATTTATTTAACTTTGTTGAACATTGACTTGTTATTTTTCATCTATAGTTTCAGCAACTCCTTATTTATTCTCATATACAATACATATTTATAAGTAAATGTTGGCATATAATTATGTATAAACTATACAAAATCCTGGAAAGTAATTGTGAGAAAAGTGGTTGTCAGTATGTTATGAAGTTTAGGAGTATCTAAAACATCTGTCTTTTTATTATCTAAGTATATATATATTTTATACAGACTTACTTAGATTTATACATTTTTAAAACTCGTAGCTATGGTAATTCTAAATGTACACAAAACAGTTGGGACCTATTGTGTTCTTCGTGAGTGTCTTCCATACATCTCGATTTTCTACACAATGTTTTTATCCTACTGATGTTTGTTCTTACTAGGTATAGGAATATACAATACGGAATACATTTAAAATAATGTAAAATTAAAAAAGAAGGGTAAAA
>JAYRBW010072027.1:0-50277 GCA_036023295.1 Invenusta paracnida
GAGTAGAGAGCATGATGTAACAGTTAAGCGAAAATTATGCAGTGCTTACTCAGTCAAACCACAATGAAGGGGATGTCCGAGTACAGCACAAGGCATGTGTGCTAGCCAGACACTCATACCGCAGCATATTACGCAATAATTCAGTTAATGAGGCTTCCTCCTCTCAGCATGGATTTCATCTGACTAACTGCTTCAAAATCTATTTGCATTATGTTTCTGTCTCCTATAGAACATTTGCTGAACTTAATGTTCGAAGATAATCAAATTAATTAACTTTGAGATCCAAAAATTATGAAAAAAATACTTGTCACGATTTATAAAGGCCACCCCTGTACTATTCTGATCAATGCTATTGCTGGATTAATTGAGAAAATAATCCGCATTATATTATGTTTCCTAAGAATCAAATTGTCGAATTATAAAAAGAAATTTAATGAATATTTTTGTTTATCCGTAAAGTATATAATTAGTATTTAGCTCATCTAAATGTAATCAAACAGCCTCATTCCGATTCACCATTTTTAACGCCGATTTATACGCAATACTATAAATAGTTCATTTTCATGTAACAATTTGTATACAGTGCACATATATATTAAATCGATATATTTATTTAATAATAGTTTATTTAAAAGATGTACATGCACAATTTTTTATATATATTAATATACTATTTATATTAAAATAAATATCTATGATTATAACTAAACTGTACACGTTATATTCACTGTAAATTATATTTAGAAAAACCCATTTCTATGAAGAGAAATTTAATAAAGAAGGAATGCTAAGGTAAAAGTCGGGGTCCATAATGAAAACGTTTACAATTTATTAACGATGAAAAGAGTACATTAACATATTTAATATACACATAATATGCAGTATATATATATTATATAAAATAGAGCATAAGAGGCACGGATACATATAGGAAAACAATTATAGAAATTTGAAGACAGAAATTCAGCATAATAAAGATGTAAAACAAACAAAGATATATGGAGACTTTAGAAATACAGTAGGGATCTTGTACAGCATTTTGCAAAGCAATAACTTATTAAATAATTTTTTTTAGCAGACTACTCTGGCATATAAATACGTATAATATGGCATGTTATAAGTTCGTAAAATAAATTTATTTCTATATTAGTATACGCCTATATAGAGGTAAATTATATTATCTAAGGATAATAATTGCATTACACATTTATAGAAATAAAATATACTTACCAGAAAAAACATACAGAAGTGTTAGAAAAAATGTATCAATTGCAAAAAACATTTTCGTTTAAGAAATAATAACAAAGTAATAGTTTTACGTTTTCAATGTAATTATTATTACAAAAAGAGTGCATATACGTTTTCCAAAACAGTAGCATATAGTTAATAAATAGAATAATATTCAATGCGATAGATGATATATATAGAACAGGAAAATATAAAGTCAATCGGAAATATAATTCCAAAGGTCCCATATTAAACAGTTTTATTTACAAAAATGAAGTTTATCAATACTCAGATTAATTCCACAATCTATGCACTCAATAAACAATCCGTTATGGCAAATTATATACAGTATACATTAGTATACAATGTATTTATACATACATATTATATGTAGATTACAGAAAGGAATCACAATAATTGAAAATGATTACAGAGAACAATGCATACATAATAATATTTTAATTTTATGTAACACTAAAATATCAGCATTTTGTAGACAGGTGGGACTGGTTAATGTGTTACAATAATTTGACTGTCCAATATTAATTTTATGATAATAAAAAATACAACAGTATTAAAAGCAAACCTGAACAAAATGGTATACACCAAAGATTAACTATACGACACATAAGAACTAAATATAAAACACATATAGATAAATATACACTTAGAAATAAATGATATAATACTATAAATTGAAAAATATCAAGGATATTATTTGTTCATAAGATATTATAGATACGTTTTCCAGAATTTACACAATCACATACAGAATTTGAGTCCAAATTTTTAGCTGTCTATAAATTTCAATTAAAACATACGTCAATAGACCTTAATTTATAATAAAATGTTCAAAATGGAATGATTGATAGACTTGTAAATGAGCTTAACAATACATTTTTTTAAATTGTGTCTGCAGTAGATGTCGCATTAACCATTATCGGATATTATTTGATTTTTAACATCAACCGATTTGTAATTAAACACAGTATGCATGTGTGTCCAAAATATGGATTGGTATCTTGCTTCTACCGTATACAAAGGTTTACAGGCTTAATAGATATCCTATACTGATATGTTACCATGGAAATTGGAGCACAAACAACGATGGACAAGTGATTTAAATAATAACATATTATGAAACAACAAAAATGGGCTAAATAAAATTGAAATCAAGTTTTAATTATCATGTTAAATATTATGCGTTGCATTGTAATTATAACTTGACTTTGCCACTTCTAAAATGAATCAAATGACATGATAATATTATCAATAAATTATAAAAGTGTCATAATTGTCTATTAAAATTTTTTTAGAATGTAATACAGCCAGAATTTAAAAGATATAACCAATTATGGAAGATCACAGGACAAACTATAAAATAGGGGTTACATAAATTGTAGAAATAATACAAAGTAGATAGTTTTCCATATGGCAATGAAGAATACGCACATGTAGATTATTAATAGTAAAGCTACAGTTGTGCAAAGAAAATTAGGAGAAGCGAAAGCATTCACGAACTATTAAAGAAATAATTAAAGAATGCAAGCTAGCAAAAACGAGCAAATAATAAAATGTTAGCATAAAATATTATGTAATAGTGTCAGAGGTAGGTAACAAAGGATGATTATAAAAACAACCGTTTACATAAGAAGATAATAAATAGGTTATTAATGGGATCAAAAAGAGAATAACATTTAAAAATTAAAAACCAGATGCAGTCTCTTAAAAATTAACCATGATATATACGCCGAAGGAATAAAATAGAAAGAAAGTGTAATAAAATCACCGAAATGTATATATATAGTACATTATAAAGAATAAATTCGAGAGAAACTATACGTCACCAAGAAATATTAAGATAGTGAATTAAAATTGTACAAGTTGGAGGTGCAGTGGTAAGAAAGGGAGGTGAAAAAAGAGGGAATTACTGATGTCCGGTGTCACAACATACAAAAAAACGAGTATCGGTTCAAATTGTTAATGAATAAATAATCTTATATAACAATATTATGTAGTTAAAAGTCATTACATTATCGACATGGAAAGAAGGTAAGAGAGGCCTGTAAGTTAACCAGGTTCGTCAGTTGGTAGACGATCGTCTACTTGTGAGGAGCGCTGGGTGCACCAGATCGATGGAAGTGTAGGTTTTGCCATTGGCCATCTTTACGTTGCCAAATCCGTGTCTCTTCCGCCTGAGTAGTACACGGCAGGCCATTTCTGCAAATAATAAATCATACATATTGTATTATATTTCTTCAAGTCTGTAAATAATAATATAGAAATATTATGATGTCATATGACAATACATTATGACAACAGCATTATTACATAATGTAAAAATATAGTATTATAATGTGTTTTATTATTGAATTACATACTTTGAATCGGAATATTTATATTTTAACAGTGTTGCGGTTCTGTTCGGCGTATGTAGCAGTTAAAATGAACCAGTTTTATAAATAACAATATGTACCCATGGATTAGAATATTACTTTTTATTTTTACAGTAGTACGATTAAATATAGTAGAAAATATAAAAATATAATTTAATTGATAATATTAAGAATAATAATAAGAATTTCGAAAATTTAGTAAATTGTATTTTATAATAATCATAGCAATGTTTTTTAATAGCCCAGTTTATCTTTTAAAAATCATTATAAAATAATATTTTATAATGCTGTTTTAAGAATTTTAATACAACTATTTTATTACCTTAAAAACTCGATCATAATTAAACAAATCAAAATTGTAAGCATTTTAAGTGACATTTTACTTATGTATATAAAAATTTTCTACACAATAACAAGGTAAAATAAGGATAAATTTACTATTTTTTTCATAATGGAGATAGTTTATGCTGATAAAAAGTGGGTATAATAATATGACATATATATAATTCTGAATTTATTTTCATATCTAATGGATATTAGACGCAGTGGTGGCTTGCATTTATGCATACATACATGCAGAGATACATTATATTATTGTTTATTCGTACCAAATCAAGGTATATACATAGATAGATACAGAGGTAGATAATCAGTGTGGATATATATTTTACTGTAGAAAGATAAAAGTGCAACGACAAAAGAAGATGACTTACTTATTGAGGAATTGCGTGAGACGAGTGTAGGCAATGCAAGCGGCGTCTTCTCCTAGAAGGTGAGTTGTTGGGTTGAGGATGCTTGTGTTTATAGATTTGCTGTTTCCTTTCGAGAGAACTGAGAAAGACCGAGAAAGATAGCAAGCAGTGCTCAATATGAAGAAAGAAAGAGGATGAAGCGCCAAGGCGCTTTGAATTCGTATTCCCTTGCTTGTATATTTGACTGCTCATACCTCTATTTAGCTAGCTACCTACACATCTCAGCAAACACACCATGTTTGGAAACCCAATCAATTAACCTATCTGGCTATGTGGCTAATAGGGATAGTTACTAGATTGTTAGTATTTACATTTATAATACTGTAACTAGACCGAAATGACCGGATTTATACCAGCGTACAATTTTATTTTTACGTCTGCAGACTATTCTCATCTATTTATTTATTTTTCAATTTATAGATAAAAAAATTGTAGATAAATACACATAGATCTGAATATATTAGATTGGAAACAAACTATTTAAAAATGCACATAGATGAATTAAAGAAAGATAGAGATTTCATAATTTCATTTTTGTATTACAATACAAAAACGTGTAAATAAAAGGTATATTCAATTAATAAAATAAACAATAAAGGTATATGAGATTAAAAATGTGTGTCATATTAAACCAATCGATGTATCCAATAATACTCTTCTGACAGTCATATAATAAAAATATTGAAACAGTTCAATTAATTTCCTTCTGCTGAGCAAGCAAGTGGACTCCACAATGACCATCGATATGAAAATATGTTACTCATGTTACAAGTTAAAATAAAATAGTTAATAAAACTAACGAAAAGTTGAGGTAGGACCATAACTCACCATTATCGAAGTAGAATTTATGAAATTCCACCCCTTCGATGAGATTTCCAAAAGCTTCTGGTTCAAAACAAGTGATGTTGGGGTCGATCAATTTTCTATCAAGTAAAAAAATGCACCCAATTGATGGTTTTTTCACGCATATGTTATTGTTTTTGAATAGTACTTTATTTTATCCAATTATTACAAATTTAATAAATTATTAACATATTAGTATAGGACACAAATAATGAAATAATGCTAATCAAAATATTATAAATACAAAAATATCACTTTATGTTTATTACTTTTTCAGACTGCAAAATATTCATTTTAATTGCTGAGTAAGTATAGGTGATATTATTTTACTCACGTGTACGTTTCAAAGTCAGCATCGTTTATTGCAGTAAGTAGCTGTTCCGTGACCTTAATAATTTCTTGTTTCTTGGCTGAAAAGGCAAAGGGAAGATTTCAAATGATATAATTACAGGCTGGTCATAATTCACAAGAAAGAGGTCACAATTTTAGTATAAAAATAATTCTACATAAAATAATTATCTGTCTGTATGTTTATTAAAAAAAAGTAGGTATATATTCGTAGAAAAATCTTGACAAATTGACAGTATGAAGTGAAAATATCAAATAATAAATTAGTTCCCTAATAGTGCAATTTTTTTATATGTTAAGCAATTAACACTTATATCGAATAATACACCGAATTGTAACCCTATGCATACCTCTGACTTCTTCAGTATCTTCATTAGTTGCAGTGCTGTCTGATTCTTTAATACCTCCATTATTCTTCTTATTCACTGTGACACTCTTACCACCTAATTAAAAGAGAAAGGATTACAAAACCCTGAAGAAGTTGGTATATATAGAACTTGTGATGATAAAGTTAAAGTGGTATAGGGATGACAGGAATATGGGGGCTTATGCAATTTTCCTGCATAACCATATAGATTTCATGAACATAATGTTGGTTAGTTCAACAATGAAAGATTATATTTTGTAATAATATAATTATTAATTAAAATTAGTATTATAATCAAAGTCCAGAAAATATTTAATTTTTGACACAAGTTTATATATTTTTCGAAAGATAATAAAATACTTTTTTCAAATCTGCAAACATAAAATTCGTACCTATTAACAAATTAATACCAGTACACCGTTATACATTTTTCTGAGTTTTAGGTTTGAAAGTAAGGAAGGAAAAATAAACGTCAATCGTATCTATTTAGCTATTGTTATTAGTGGGCGCAAATGTAAAGCAGATGACAGGAAAATGGAATAAGATTCTTGGTTTATGGGTAACTTTTCTGTGACACAGAAATACCAGAAAATTATCAAAAGTTATTTGATTTAGATTGCATCAAATTATTATTATGTATTATAATTGCAATTTATTGTACTCTTGGTTGTGCTTAAATTCTTAATGAATTGAAACGCTCAGATCAATTAAAAAGCTTTTTACAAGTGTTATTATAAAAAGTGGGATGCATCTTTTCTTTCAAAATTAGAATTACATAAATGGTCATGTAAGCAAGTAAATCCCTGTTCGTTTTAACTTTGATAAATTAATAGAGTTTAATTGAATTTAAAGGTTAGCTATATAGATATTGGATTATGTCCTACATATATTTAGACTGATATAATCTACTGAGTAACACCGATCTCTACCAAGTGTCAAGATAATGTAGAATTGTATTTGTTGTAAAATATCCCGGGCATAAAGTCTATGTGATCACTATCACTATCGATTCAAATATTGAATGATTACATTTCTACTCATGGCTGAAGTAAAGACATTATGGAATTTATAATTAATCCATAAATTAGATAATACAATTTTATATTGCCAGTCTAGGATAATAAATAGATATTCGATGTCTGTAATATTAGCGAATTATGAGATCTATGTATAACACTATTATAGAAATACAAATCTATAGAAATGAATAATCTCTATACATAACTGTGTAGAATATTAAAAGAGGACACGTGGTGTCAATATAATCCATTACTTGAATTTGCATTATCAGCCAGAGGATGTGTATGACTATCGCACAACTAATATATATATATACCGAGGATATTTCCTACAAGGCTTCACATTTTTGATAAGCAAATTTGAGATTCTGTTTGGACAATGCTGTATGTCACGCAAGCTTGCTGGTTGGAAGGTGATTAGTAAGATATAGCATTGCAGTTATAATTCCCAGACGAGGGAAAATCAAACTAACTCAATTGTTATATAAAACGAAGTAAAAATTTATTCATAGTTAAAAATCAGGGATGAAAAGAGTAGCACAATGCATACTAGATTGTAAGAGATATATCGCAGTAGCTATTTATTGAAGAAGGATAACAAATTAGTTCGTTTATCCAATTTATGGAATTTACCCAATTTTAATTGTACATTTATAGCTAGAATTATTTAATGTTAACATAAAAGTTTAATTGTATCGTGTATATTTACAATTACAATAAAATAGAATTTATAATATCAAAGCAAAAGGGATAGCTTCGCAAAAAAGAAGGCCAAGAAATGATCTCAAAAACAAAACATTAAAATATTGTATCAGGCATAAAATTCAGCTATTGATTTGATGAAAACAAAAGGTGCCAAGAATTATATGTTATAATGCTTGTTATTAAAAATCAAATATATAGATAGAGCTATATTTATCATATACAACTTTTACAGAAGCAAATAGAAATTGCATAGATATATTAGTCATTTATAAGAAACTTATTACTAGAAATTAATAAAAATAATACATTTTTCAATAGCAAAGAATTTTTATTGTTTTATTTTAAAACTTTCTAGATAGGTACATATGATTTTTAATATCCAGAACTTTTGACCCCTATTTAATATTAATGATATCAATTTATGAATTATAAACCTATCTAATTATAATATTTTGTCCCAAAACTCGTTTCCTGGCTTTCATTCTTGTTACGCTGTTATTTATATCAATTCCATTTTTCGCAATGTGTAACTATATTGTAAGAATTTAGTTTATTCAAACCAATCTTAACGTAAGGCATTGCTTTGCTAAACTGTTTGATTATGTATTGTAATTTATTTCTTAAAGTGAAAATTTGTTATTTTCTTAATTAAACACTAAGTTATTTAAATTTTAAAGATTTTGTTAGTCTAACTTTAGGTGTAGACATTTAAATACTGTTATAAAAATGAGAAATTAAATATATTATGGTTTACCTCAACAATATTGCGAGATTTTGATGAATCTCCAAGGCTTCCTTATTAAAGTCTAGTTTTCATGTCTCTTCTGAGCTATTATTTTGTGGTGCGCATTGTTAGACAAAATTATAATAATGTTATTATTAATGAAAATTCCAGCGATTCTATCCCCAAAAATCAATTCGCGAAGAAAATGTGTTTTTTGATAAATTGTCAATATAAACCAAGAAGACTGACAAAAATAAAAATAAAAATAACTATTACGAAATATCCGTTTTTAAATGAAATTAAACACTTTCTAAAAGCAACATGGATACATTTTATAAGTTTAATTTAAGAGCATTATATTTCCTAGGACCTAACAATTACGAATTTTCAGGTTCCAATTTGAGGTATTAAATGAATTCGAGTCTCTTTATTAGTAGTCAAAAAAAGGTATATTTTTAGCGTTAATAATTATAATTAACAAAAAACTAATTTAATAATAGCAAAATCTAATTTTTATATTTATATTGGTCGGTTCTAATAGAGGTAATAGTATAAATTAGCGATATATATGTAATATAAATATTTGAAGCAATTTCTCTATCATATGTTTTCTATATTATGAAATTTCTACAATGTAGTGTAACATAATATATAGACATTACTATTTATAGAACACATTTCATGGCTCAAATATAAAGTTATACTACTATACATAATTTTAATTCAAACACATATTAACTATAAATAAAAATAATAATCGTGCAGTAGTGTTGATCAATATAATCAAATTTTATAGCTAACTTTAAAATGAATTATGCCCATATATTACGTAAAATCGGTCAAGTATATACGTTATTTAACTACATACATAGTTATTAATGTCAGTGAGCAATGTATTTAAGTATCTGAAGCAAAATAGATTTTTACAAAGATGGATAATTATTTTGATAATTGAGTTAGCTATTTTACCTAATTATATACTTCCAATACAGCCTATACCTTTTATAATCGCATTACTTTTTCCTACTACGCATTGTATTATAGTACTAGGCAAGGAAATGTAACGTGTTATTATTAAATGCAAATAAGACATTAGTATCAAAAAATAATGATGCAGCTAAGAAATCAATATATAATGAGACATATTAACAGTTGTATCTTATAGGGAACAGTTAGGAAGAAGAAGGAAATGATTAAGAATGAATATGAAAAAGACACTCACTGGAAAAGTTTCTTGTGGCAAGCATTGTAGTTAGTATAGCGCCCTGAAAGATATACGAAAATTGTTTGAGGAATGATGTAGACTTGCAGCCGGGATCAGTCAAATAATAGTATTATTCGTAAAGTGGAAGTTGCAGAAAGA
The DNA here is from genome assembly GCA_036023295.1 of Invenusta paracnida. Taxonomy (NCBI): domain Eukaryota; kingdom Metazoa; phylum Platyhelminthes; order Proseriata; family Coelogynoporidae; genus Invenusta; species Invenusta paracnida. Next base: position 9,745 of record JAYRBW010072027.1, read on the forward strand.
GTAGAAACAATGTTATTAATCAAGGAATAAACAATACTGTGTATCTGTGGCTTAGGTATACGTGTGTCTAATAGAGGTATTACTAGTATAAGCCAGGACAATGATGCCACTATATCAACGTAAGAATGCACAACTAGCTGCAAAGTTTCAATATATACATAAAATGTAAAATTATAAGCGAAGAGTATAGAGCTTTTTGGGTACGTTATACTTAAAAGGTTCTAATCTAGAAAAGATAACAGTGCTAGATGGAAAATAGATATACGTATCTATGTGAGTGTATATAACAGTGGTGCATAACATTGTGGTGCATATTCGAGACAACGTGAGATTTTATATAGCACATAAAAATAAATATAATGCAATAGGCGGACCATTTGCATAAAGAAAGTGATAAAGCTGATTCTAATACATTCGATTACCCTTAGATAACTCGCTTTGCACCAGTCTTAAAAATGTATAGCATCTGTATACTGTTAATTCGCTATAATACCTCGTACCAGATAGTCCTCGGTGAACATAGTCAATATGTTAAAACTTCTACATATATAGTATTGCTAGTCTCAAATTGGATTACTAAGCGACTGATTACTGCACAAACAATTAATACACATAGAAAGAACAGCATGTATACACATATACAATAGAAATAGTAATGGAAACAAAGACCATAATCCAGGTCAAAGCACAAGTAATGAACCAGGGTCGCCAAGTAATATTGGGGATAATAGCAGAATGGTTTAGTAATTTAGTAAGAATTAGTACTACAAACAATGTCACACAAAGAAAACAATAATAGTGTATAATGTATCTAGCTAGAACCAGGTTTGAAGAAAGCACTACTATAACAATGTAGACTTGACAGTAGTTAGACATATTAGCATCAGTATTTTGATGTAAATTCGTGTAAACAACAAAGTAATAAATATAAAAATATTTATTAAAAGGAAAAAAAGGAAACTGAAAAATAGGATAATAATTAATAAATGCAATTTTTTTACAAAATATATATTTATTTTCAATTTGGCTAGTCTTTTGAATTTTTCAATAATGACAATGCTACAGAAGAGAGCTATTGATATCTGTATAAATACTTTATATAAAATTAGAAATAAAATAACAAAGAATATGCGCATTAACACAACTACTATAATATAGCTACAATAAAGTACTGTTGATATTTAAATGATAAGATAACAGAAAAACTAAATTGTTAATTAAGAAAAATAGGATAAGTGAAATAACATAAATGAGCGAGCACCTTGAGTTTTCTTCTTGCGTTAAACTTTTTGAGACAATCAACTGTTTCCTGTCGATGGACCACCGAAGCGACACGCTCACGTTGCTAAAATTAGAGTAAAATCAACAAACAATCTAACAATTAGTATTTTAGATTGACCATAATGCAATTTGTGTATAAATTTAAATAAAAAATACAAAACCAAATGAATTATAAAGATTTTTAGAAATAACTGGCCATTGATAAATTTAAGGATTTTGTTACGCCAGCTGAATAATAACTAGTAAATAATGGTCATTTGTGAGCAGCTTAAATTGAAGATTATTTCTAACGTTTTTGTTGTAAAGCAAATAAGAAATATTTAATTTTTATTTGACCTATAATTACATTACACTATACATTTAAATGTAATCACGTCTTATACATTTTGATCCCATCTTACTAAGTAACCAGTTATGTTATTGTTTCACTAATACGTGTCAGATAAAAGTGTTTACATTGAAAATTTAGACAACATAATTATTATATATTAATGATGAAATTTGTGTTACCTTATTTATAAACTGTTATACTTATATTTATTGCATTTGAAAATTAATCAAATTAAAAAATCTATAAGCAGAAATCTGTATCTGTTGTCAAATTCAAACAAATTGCAATTAGTTTCTTTCGTAACAATGATTATTTTTAAGCTATTAATGACTTCTGATTGGATGATAAATGATACTTTCAGTGCATTTCTTAAGTGCTGCGTATTTTTTATATAATCGAAGCTATGTGGAAAGTTTGCGGAATTATATGTGACTAAGATAAGAAATATTGTAATGTTTAGGCTTTTAATCATGATATTTTAGGAATTCATAATTTAAAAGTCAATATAACTATTAAGAACCTTACTTTGTACGACCATAAAAAAAGTATAAAGTAACTGCGTCACTAGAAACAATACACATAAAAAACTGATCAATAAGCATAAACTACCAACTTTATAATATGATGTAATTTTATTGGAGAACGCTTAGAAGCTGAAAATCGGAGTTCATGTATATCGAAAAATCGGATTTATAATAATTGTCCAAGAGAGGAAATGGAGATAACAATTATGGAACGTAGAAATAGAATAGAAAGATGGAGCAACATACACAGATCCAGGGATGTTTGAGTGCTTCGGCTGCTGAGATTCTTTTGGCTGGATTCACTGTCAGCATGAGATTGATGAGATTCTTCACCTCAACTGTCACCGTGTCCCACTCAGGGGAGGGGTACTGAAGGTAACAGGGATATGGAAGTGTTTTAGGAAGGAGAAGCATAGGTGTAATGGGAAGAATTAAGGTCACCCACAAGATCACAAAACACCAGAACGCTCTCAGGAAAGGGAAAGGGAGGTTAAGAGACCAAAAAAATTGAGTTACAAAAAATTGCAAAAAAAACTTGTGCTTAATTCAAGAGGGTTTGTGTAATAATTCATGTTTGACTTTACCTGGTGGATAAGAGCACCAAATTTTGTATAGAATTCCTTTATTTATTCTTTAAATAAAAATTCCCAATAAAAGCCTCTTTAAGACTGTTTTTGCTAAATGTGTAAGATTTAGAAAAAATCTAAATGGCCCCGACATTTATATGAAATTTAAATAATGCTTTTTTACTAAATGTTTAATAATAATTAATAGTAACACTTATTAATATACTAAAACATAATAAACATTGTATAAACCATATTTCATTAATTATAAGTTTGTACTTTTAACATTACTAGTATTATACTAACAATCAATGTTAGGAACAAACCATATTGGTACTCAAAATAATGACATTTATCATTGTCATTAACGGAAAAGAGTTACAATGTACAAAATTATAGTACATTACTACAAATATTTAGTGTTATCTTCTAATAAAATTGATAACAATTTGGATAATTTTGTTTTTAAAACTATTCAGAAGGAAGTTGGAGAAAATATTGTGAACATTCAAGCATTTAAAGAGAATTTGTCAAGACTCGACTTTATTAGAGATTGGGACAGTGACTGACACTCAAATGATCGACTTACATCGTACGCTCCAGCTTTGATCTGAGCGTACAAGCGCGACTGCTCTTCGTCCCAGAATGGAGGATATCCGACCAGAAGAATATACAGGATGACACCTGCCGAGAGAATGAGCCGATAAGTATGACAAGTAGTTAGTTTGTAGACCATCACAATAGAGTTAACGTATACTATGAACTGGAAAACTAGCTGTGTGTAAGCACATGCTGCAAACGTGTCTTTTACACTCATCGAACCAAATTGCCACCACTTAAAACAGATCATATAGGAGACAATTTACCTCCCCTGAGATTGATCTGTCTGACTGAAATAATATTATTAAGTGAGGATTATATTTTATAAAAAAATATCCGTAAACTAATTCGAGATATACTATATATAAAATAATAAAAAAGATATAAAATTAAATTAATATCTAAAAATAAATATAGCCCAAATGATGTATAACACAATTGACATGATATGCATTAAGTTTATTTTTTCACTGATGTCATTGATCTTTACATCATTGTTAACTATATGTGGATGCTTATCAGAAACTGAACAGTCAATAAGAACTGGGCCCATTTTAAACTAGCATTTCAACACTAAATAGCAAATACAGCATCAATTATTATCGAGCTCTTATAAAAGAATATATAATCACAAGAAAGGAACTTCGGACAGTCTTACCACAGGCCCAAATGTCGACAGACTTTGAGTAGGGATCCTTGCGCAGTACTTCTGGTGAAAGATAGCCTGGAGTTCCAGCGAAGCCTAAAACAGTAGATATTTGATATAATGAGAGAGAGGGAGAGAGAGAGGGAGAGAGAGAGAGAGTGGGAGAGAGAGAGAGAGTGGGAGAGAGAGAGAGGGGGAGAGAGAGAGAGATGAGGGGTGAAATATTGTTCTACATTGTAGATGGTATCAGCATTAATTATATAGATACCTTTATAAATAGAGGATGACTATATTCGCGGAAAATAAAGAAAAAACCTTATCCAATGAACTATGTTCAATATTCTTTCTTCAGCTACAATATGACATCTAAGATATTGACGAAAGCTATATCTTAAGAGAAGATCAATTTTCTTGGACATACTCAAAATTTAAAATTTTACTATTGAATTCAGCAAATCGAAAGTGCATGTATTCATGAGGCATTTTTAGGCCGTTTCAGCTGAACAATGGGCAATCTGCTTCAAGAACTGAAGTGGTTTGAGTTATTGAGATCGGATTATGGTTTGGGGTCGATTAAGGGTGGAATGCGAAAACCGTCCTAACTGAGTTAGGAGCTCTTCCAAATATTGCGAAACACTTATAAAAATTAGGAGCTCCCAGTCTTGATATAATATCAAATAATATGGGATACTATGTTAAGTAAACTGCTCCAATTAACTACAATAATTTAAGTTTTAGACATAAGCTCAGTATTAAATGAGCCTTAATAATTGTTTAATATCCAACTCGACATCTAAACCACGCCCCAGATAAGCGAAATAGAAAGATGAACTTTAAATACAGACAGAAATAAATCAAATCACTTAATTTAGAAGTATAAAAGTGAAGAGTAGGAAATTGGTGAAAATTTGCACGCACAATTATATGAACTAAGGGAATAAGAATATACGTACATTATTTACAAACTGAAACTGATATAATCTATTGAATTTAATTAAACTATATTTATAATGTTTTGTTTTAAAAACCGAGTTAGTCTAAAACAACTCGCATACTGCATGTATAAGACCATTTTAGTGAAACCTAGCGCTTATTTTTTCGTATTTTTATATGACTTTAACAATACTATTCTATACATTCGATAAAATAAATATAATACGATAAATTTCATCTGCCACTTATTCCACTTGCTATATAATTCAGAATAATTTATTATATCACCAATGAAATATCACCTTCACACTAATGGTTATTATTATAATTCTTATACAGATAATAAGAAATAGGGCGTATTTATGGCCCTATTTAAATCTCAGATACCTAGTTTGAGGTAACAAATGTAATTATTATGGAATAAGCGCTATTGTAATAATAAAAAAACTAACTTCATTTCATTTTACTTATATAACTGAATAATCAGTGAAAGAAATTTCGACGAATACACTTGAAATATTCTGAAATAATACAAAACAGACCATATTATGTGGATACCAAATATTATGTGGGACTTTGGTATCTATAAAACAAAACACATTTTTCTTTGACAGCTCACATGCAACTATCCCATGAGAAACAAATCCTACTTTCTGTGTACATAAATCAATCCATTCAAACCAGTGCGGAAATAACGAGATATATCAGTCAGCATCTAGGGTTATGCCAATCTATATAGACAGCAAGAGTATAGTGCTATAACCCACAAGGAAAATGCAATAAGGCTGATAATAACTTCTTTCTACATCCCCCATAGTATCTCTGAATTTGATAATTAAGTATCAAAATGAAAATTGTAGAAGTAAAGCACACACGCAGTTTTTCAAAGCTTCGATTGAGGCAGCGAATTAGTTTAGATATATAATACCCTAAAAGGCAGAATACATACTATAAACATATATAGCTAGAGTATTTAACATATAAACATTTATCAGAGGTGAAACTGATTCTTTGATTTGATTTGAACAGCGTTGCGCATATTTAAATTTAAAATAACACTAATAACGCTGAATTTCAAAATAATACATATAATAACACGTTATTATAATATGTTAATAACAATATATGTATTATGTTACACATTTTAGTAACGAGAGTTAAAGCAAATATGTATTATAAATGATAAAGAATTTAATGTTATGCATCAAATATCCTGTTTTATGGTACCATTGGCTATCTAAATAATTCTAAGTAAGTGATAATAAAAAAACAACGAGTTGAACAATTATACTAAAAAATATAGGGATTATTCTACAGAATTTTATGTACACGAAGTTATACGTAGAATTTATTCAGTTGTTTTTATTTATCACAATATTAATAATCTTAATGATAATGGCCAACTAAAAGTATTAGTTAATAGTTCAGTTTCAGGAAATCTTCTTGATGATTTAATTATCTCAATACCTAGCTCAAACTATAAATTTACAATGATAGAGTACTAGCTATGCAATTGTTCTAAAGTCACAAACAATTTATGTAATAAAATGTTATCGATACAAAGCAGTGTTTTTTATAATTGTTTGTCCAAAAATATTAAATAAATTTATAGTATACGACATATAGTAAGTAACTTCCATTAAAAATACTTAAAAATATACATAATATAAATTATCTATTTAATTATTTAATAGAAAAAAAAATTCCATTCCTATTTAATCATATATTTTAAATAAATAACAAATTATAATTAATATATAAATCAATTAATAAAGGCACTGATCATTTAAGCTATATATATAAAAATTAAATTCCACAAAAAACTCATTAATTATTAACACTGTTTAGTTTGTATAAATATATTAGTCTTATTTATTTTTTCTAAACGTATTTTCCGCTAAAGTAAAACAATTTATTTATATGCATATAAATTACGGTTTAATTTGTTCATAGCACAGACTTATTATTAATATATAAAAAGAACTGTGTGATTCGCACATCTATAATATGAAAAAGGTTAATATTGACGGCAGTAATTCTCGACATTATAATACTCCAACACATTACTTAAACATATAATCTATTACTCCATTTCGATATTATGTGATGAATAGAAATAAGTCTTATCAGAAACGAAGTCTTACTTTGTATATATATATAATGTTAAAATTCCACCAACAAGTTTTCCATGCCAATGAGGACTACATAAATATAAATTACTTGATTTGATAACAAGATTATTTCTTTCTTCCTTTCTATGTTAATACCTGCGGTGACAATGTTTTCAGTATACTATTGTAATAATGTGTTTGAGAGATACACCCTTCAAGATATCCGGATGTCAGAATATTCATATCAGTGTCAACCCGATCTTATTATCTAGATGTATTATAGTCTTTCATGCAGAGGGCTACCTACAATGTATCGCATTATAATACGATACATGAATTCTGAGTTTAACTACAAGGTGGATCAGTGAAATGTGGTACACTATACGCCATAGTTTCTAATACTTCAATGAATGTAATAACTTTATCAAAGCATTTTAAGGTAATATTACACCTAAGCATATTGTCTTCGGGATTACATTTATACGGATATTTCATCTCCTTTCTAAACTTATTAATAAAATAAACATATATATAAATCACGCAGGTACGCGCCTGCAGTATAGATAAATGTTCCATATCTTTCATATTATTACGTAAATAAATGAAACAGGAACTAGGATCATTAATCATTCTAAGAAAATGTTAATAATCCGCAAATAAAGTGTAATTTTTGTTGTCTTTTTGCACTATTCTCCGGATATCATGTTATTTTATCCTGTGGTTTGTAAAAAAAGGCTACCCCAAGGCAATATTATATTTTTAAAACCTTTTAGTAAAGGAATAGAAGAATAATAAGCCAAGAAAGCCTCTGAAAAATAATTTATTCAATTTGTCGCATTTATTGAGTATATAAATAAATATATTATATATTTATATATAAGTTAATCCGTTACTAGCTTATACAGTTAAATATTATTATTATTGAAAATGTAGTAGCTGTGGCATGACTAATTACAAGTTTCAATATGTTTAATACGTTTTTTGAAATAAATCTATATGCAGGTTATTAAACTGTACATACTGTTTAAGGCCGAAAGCTATTTATTTTAAAACAATTATTTCAAGCTAACAAAAAAACAATAATTTGTAAAATATTTATAAATATGTATAATGTCGTAAAATATAAAATAAAATTAATGATTTAAAGAGAAATGAATCTTATGGCTTTTATATTTTTAGAAACATAATATATAGATACAGAATAAGTACACGGATGGTCTGCCACTCGTAATAATTTGATATTCAAATTGTTTTAATCTTGAGCTATTTTGTCAACATTTTTCTACCTTTCTTTTTAAATATATTATCTAATGGAATTTAAGATTGACATAGAATAAAAACATAGAAAATCTTTGTAATTAAAAATTTAGATGTATTAAGAACCACATGGAAGATAATTGCATAATATTAATAGAATTATGAGTATAGGTACCTCGATCTAGAGAAATAAACATCTATTAATGAGTCACAAGAATAACACAAAATAACAGAAATATCACTGCTATGTATATGAGTAGGATTTGTAGAATAATAATGAACATGGTAGAAATATGATTGAAATGTAATTTAAATGAGTAGAAATAATATTATTTAAAGAATGTCTTACTAATAAGACACAACAGTGCCAGGAATGTCACTACAATATGATATTATATATAAGAGCTAAAAAGATAAATTTGACATCAGGAGAAAATATTAAACCGTCATATCTAGAAAGTATAAATAAAAAAACTGCAAACATGTTTAAAGCGTAACTATTTTAGTTATGAAACGGTGGTAGTCCCATACTGAAGACTACAAAAGCTAAGTCCTTATAGGTACTTAATTATCATTTAATATATTAAAATTGCCTTTTGTAATATTGTCATTGCTGCACCTCAGTTTTAAGTACATAGCTTCAAACTGGGATTATCAATCACTGAAACTACTGTTTTTGGGCAACCACAACAGTGGAATTCAACTTTGCTTGTTTTCTGATTTCAACTCTTTGCATGCATACCAATTTGGCATTCTTCAGAATTTTCAGTGGTCCTGGAGAGATAGGCAATTTGGAAGACTGCACATCGGGCTTTCGAAGAAATTATGAAGTAACACGATATCCATTAAGAGTTTCATTATAAGATATTCGTGTTCTTTCTATGATGAGTATAAGTTCTTTCTCACTCAAAGTCTATTTTATATTAACTATCTACGTGAGAGTTTCAGGGAAATTATGACCAAATTACATGTGCCCATAAATTATTTCTTTACTGCATTTCATTGTCTTGTTCTTTAGAGACTTCTTCACTCGGATCATCAGTTCTTTCATCAATAACTGTCTGTTCAATAGGAAGCAAATATAAACTTGAGGCAATTTTCAACTCTAAAAGCCTTACACTTATCAGCAACAGTATTATTATTTTTTATTTGATCAGATTGATTGAATTTACGGAGAACGTAATAAACTATCTGTTCTTCAAGGAGGATGAAAAACCTGCAAATTTCTCATTAGTATATTTTAGTGAGAAAGGGTCACAAAGGAGGATTGTCCAGTTTAGTTTCTTTGAAACCATTCTTTCAAAGTCTTAAATGATTCCTGGCTATTTTTGTAACTTTTAACAGGTTTTCTAAGGATGAAAATAAAATATTTTATATAATTATTTGGGCACCATTGTAAACGCCATTAATTTTTCTTTAAAAAAATAGACAAAGTAAATATTAGAATCAGAGTTGAAAGTTTATAATATAACATTTTAATATATATATTATGTGTATAAAGCTTTTAAAATATAGTACTACAAAGTCAGATTTTATAAAATTTAACTTTTAAAAGTAAATATAAAAGCATACAACTACATAGAATTTTAAAATAGCTGTGTTTAATCTGAAAAGAAAAAGCAGACATACAAAATGCTTGTACATAATAACACCTTTGCACGTAGAGATAAATCATAAATCCTTCAAGATATTTTGACACTTAGAGTTATTTTATGTTTTAAGTCTTAAATTCAATTTCATCAAATTTTTTATTGCAATTCATTTTGACACGTTTTATACAGCGAACTATCCCAGTAAGCTAGCATTCGATATGTATGCATAAGTTAAAAACTAAAATAATTTGGACGGTGAGTTTAGTCGGCATCATAGAAATAGGAGAGGATACTCTCTTATCTCTATGGTCGGCATACTAAAAATGTATAACCAAAGCAAATAAAATGTTAAGATAGACGTCAAATATTGAAACACACGAATTAAAAATAGAATTTCCCTTTATTCATGCGAGAATAAATAAAAGACAATTTCACTTAATTTATAAAAAGCTATTATAAGTATACTCGTATATACACAGAGAACGTTTTCGACGGTTACAAACTTTTAAATGAGTTTACATGAATAAATAATTCAATGAATAAATGTCAGGATCGTGCCTTGGTTATATCACGAATACAAATATTTGATTAACCTATATTGAAAATAATTTTTATAAAAAACAAAAACAATCAAGACGACAGTGAAAATAGTAAAACAACGTTTGCAACTTTAATTAAAATTGGAATTGTTTAATACTCAATATACAGCAGGTATACTAGCACCTAGGAAATAAATAATAAATGAAATCATTGAAATTAATAAATGAAATAAAACATAGTTAGAATTACATAATATCCTTTGCAGAGAAATGTTAGAAATTAATTAATTAATTCTATACCAGAAAAAAAAAATCTAAAATTCTACGGAATAATTTTATAATATTTATATGAAATGCTTTTGTTTGAAATTTAGAAATGTTATATTAAAACTACGAAGTATTAAGGTCAGTATACACCAAGCTGATAAAACCGTTAAGACAGTAGCTTCAACATACAACAAAAACTGTGTCGGCCCAACTGATCGGTTGGTTATGTGTGTATTGAGTATCTGCACAAATTTTTGGCCAATTCTGGTTTGTATTAGATTTTTAGTTTACAAAAATAGTTGGCTCTAGATTTAAAAAATGTTTAAAATATTGGCAAGAAAGGGTTATAAATCGATATATTGTATACTATTAGACGCTTAATTATATATTCCGAATCAATAAATGCAGGAAGTCTATATTATGACACTATAGACCCACATACAAAAATACTTGCCTACCCAGTATCTTTGTTTCCACTGAATTTTTGCCTCCCCATTCTATATTCGCAAGATATATTTATTTAATTATATGTGGCCTCTTTATATTATTACTTCCGCATTTTAATGGCTAAAATGAATCATTTTATGCCTAATAAAAAAATATAAGAAGAAATGACTTACTTATAAAAAAGTTCTTAATATAATAAGAAAAACATATATAATATACAATATCTTACATCTCTTAATATATCCCAAAATCTATTTTATTTTAAGTCAATTAAGTAAAATTGGCTATAAATTTACAAAATTAGAGAAATAATATGTTTTCATAAAATAAAATAAAAGAATTTCCCGAAAGAATTCCTATTTCTCTACGTCACACAATTTCCAGGGAAAACCTCGTCGCAAGCTGTGTCTAAAATTTTTAAGCCAGCGGCCTTTAAAAAAAGACAGAAGTGTGAACGCACACTAAGCTGTTCAAACAGTTGTGACATGTGACCAACACACACCTAGATGTTCCAACGTTCTGTGCGGAGCTCCATCACACACCAGACTGTCTTAACGGATTTTCGGTTTGCTACAAACTGGTTTTAAATACACCATCTTTGTTAAATAATAACTTATATAGAAGCACAATCGCACACAAAATATAGTTGAAAACGATTGACTTAATGACGGGCTTTTAAATAATTCTGTACATGCGTTAACCATAGTTCTAAAGAAGTCAAAAGTCGTATTTCATTTTACAGTGTTTTAACAAACTTGCATAAATATAATAAATCAAAGTCAGTAGTGTAGACAATAATATTGTAACAAACTACATATAGTTACATTCCTGTATTTACCTGTAAAAGTATGTAACATTTCATAACAAAAGAAATTGCTGATTAATTTTCAACGGACTGTATATGTTTTAGTCTTAAAACAACAAAAAAGTAACAAATGGGGCGTGTTCGTCATGCTACTGTCTATCATTAACACACATAAAAATTGTATAACTGATTACACAATAAAAGAATACACACTTCAAATAAGAAATTATTTATTGAAATCTATGCACAATTTGTGAAAATGATATTATATGGTGGTAATGATTGACGTATAAAGCGTCAATTTTAGATAATATATTGTTAGAAAACGTAATTTTTGCTTAACAATTAAACACTTATCAGTCTAAAAATGGATGAAATTGAATATTATATTTTCAATTATTACGATTTACATTATTTATTTTTAAAATGAGCTAATTAAACTACCGATAATAATATATACAAGAGTGCAATAATTATCAATAAAATAGAATACAAACGAAAATAATTCTAAAAATAACGAATTATTAACAACATCTTTATTTTTTAAAATTGATTTTTACTATTACACGAATAAAGGAATAATGTGTCTCCTTCTTTTGTTTAATGTCAGTTGAAACTGAAAAGTAAAACGTTTATATTGAATTCCAGATATGAAATTAGAATAATTGAAAAGCAATAGCTTCCATTAATATTAATCAACTACTAATAAAGCATAATATGATAATATGTGGCTTATCTTCAGTAATCAAAAGTGATATTACAATTATAGAAGACAGAGCTTTATTGTAGCTAAAAGCTTGATTCCTCAAATTTCAGTAACAGAATAGCTTCGAAAATATAGCCGCAATGGATAAGGAATATGACCTTTTATCAAAATGAAAGCTATTAACATTTGTAGCTGTATATATGCAGTAGACAATAATTCTGAACCAATATATATAGGGTGCACCAAAAGTAACCGAACTCACAAATTAAATTATAATAAAATTGTCCGATTAAGCTAATTTTAACATAATTTTATATAAAAATTAGCGCTATAGACAATCCTCATGAAATAGTTGAAAAGAAGCATAACGTCCTCGAGATTACATTTTCGACAGTATGACGACGGTAGTGAATTGATAATACAATGTGTTTTACTCTGTATAAACAATAGCTTTTATAAATTTATTTTACTTACTTTTTGGGTTCGGATACTTTTGGATACCTTGTGTACAGAATTTGTCTTTAAGATAATTCCCCCAAGTATTTAAATGATTTTTTGTAAGTAATATAATTTAGAACATCTTTCAGATTTAGCGCTCTCTATATTAGTCTGTTTTAAAAATTCTATTTCATTTTTATATTTTATAAAAGATTAAATTATAGTAGCTAGGCAAAATATTATATAATATTTTGCCTAGCTACTTTTCGCATGACAAATACAGATTTAATTGACAAACAAAATAATTCAAATGTAAATCTAAATGACTTTTGAAAAAAAGAAGTTATTCCAAATCAGGAACTAAAACTAGGAACATTTTTATATATGTTGGGAATCAATGTTCTAATTACCTAAGCGAGACATTTTTGGAATTGGTTTTACACAATCGTATGAATTAACTACATGACGTGTGAATATAGAGCTCGAATATTCCTCAATTTTTATAGAGATACAAAACATACGTATATATGAGGTGGAAATTGACTTACCATACCAAGCCGGTTGGTCAACTTGTGCTTCAATGGCCAGTCCAAAGTCTGCCAGTTTCACTGCGGCCCCCTTGGCTTTACTGGCGAGAAGCAGGTTTTCTGGCTGAGAACCAAGGGAAAATAATAATTCACCGATAAAATCTAGTGTAAACTTAAAATTATAAGCAAGAATTCGCAATCTATATAAAATGTAGACGATCACAGTAATAAGGTTATAATTACTTACAATACAAAAATGGTCAATAAAATGTTAAAAACTGAGGCAAAACTGCATTCTAAAAACTTGTTTTCAATGAAAAACTTATAAAATTATGATTCATTGCATGAGATAAATTTGAAACGAATAGAAATTATAAATTGTTGACTAAATGATTTATCAAATCAATACATTCAGATTATTTACTAGGAGATATTAGAGTGATAGTTACTAGTGATTAGAGTTGGCAACTAATATCAGAAAAATGTACACAAACTATTACAAACGTGCTAAATGTAATACATTTTTTTTTTAATTCTATGTATATATCCAATTTAAATCTATTTTAACACATCAGCTATAAAATGAGGGAAATTTCAAAATATAGTGAAATGAAATAAAATTATACAAATTCGAATGATGTTTTGTCTTTAGTTATATTCATGCTTAAAGTTCCTTTGTACTATAATTTTACATTTTAAAATATTTCTACATCATGTGCTATTTCTATTTAAATGTAACATTTAACCACAATAATTGTTCTATAACGTCATTAAAACAGGTAATTTTATAATCTCCAGTCACAGAATGTATATATTATATTATGCTTGCGATGATCATAATTTCATTTTCGAAGTCAAGTCATACAATATACATGTTTTTCACGTTATTTATTTATCAAATTATACTCCTATATTGCCCAGTATCTAGTTAAACTAATGGCTTTAATATATACCGATGCGTATGGAGTATAATGACATAAGGAAGCAAATATAGGGACTAAAATCGATTAGAATGAATTTACTCAGCTCCAATAAGGTATGTAAATATAACCTAATACTATAATATAGTAAGGGAAATAATGAAGCTTTATACACAAATTTGAACGATAGCGTATTTATACGTAAGTGGAGGAGAACAAGAGAAATTTTAGTTCAGACAAATATTTATATATTCCTTTAGAAGATATTGATTTCAAGGAATACACTTAAAAAGCTGGATTAAAAACATACATTATTTAACGAAAAAGCCAAAACTTCAAGTTAAATAATGTGAATCAAATAATGTACATATACAGATTCCTTGGAGTGTACGCGTCTCTAAAAAGCAAAAAATCGATTCTATCAAATAAAAAGATTTAATGGCATGGCGACCATTGTGTTTATTCTAGGTAATAGTGTACATTCAGACATATATATTGTCAATTTAGAGCATGCTGAATAAAATCTAATCAAAAGAAAATATATTGAAAGCATTAATCCACCACCGAACACGAAAGGTTATTATAAGTAAACTTCACAGCGACTATATAACAGTTATTACAAATATAGCTAATACACATATAGAGGGGAAAAGTCAGAAGAGGTGGGAACCATATGGAAAAATGTATGACTTGAAAAATAGCATAGCATAATGAAAAATGTAAGTTTTTGAAAGAATTGCATAGATGATTTGCTATAAGTACCTAACTTAAATTTCCATTTTATAATATTATATTACACCGAAGAATTATTTTATTGTGTTTTATTAAATAAAGCTCAGAGCCAGGGTTCGTGATATGCAAAAGGCTGTTCTAGTTTAATGTTAACTATTATAGGTTAACCTTTGACAATTAAAAAATTAACATTGACAGTCATAAATTTAATGAATGTTATTATATTGAGAAAAGTGCAAGGTATATGAATAATCGCATTTCTTCGTTGACCTCGATTAAATGATGCATTAAAATCTGATACTATTAAATAAACATCGAAACAGTAATTTATATATCTACCTATTTTACCAATAAATAAGGTATAACGGCACGCTTGATATTAACTAAATATTAACAAATAAGAAGCATTCACATATCGATCTAATCATGTTTTGAATGCTTTAGGTATTTTAAATATCATTGATATTGTATTCTACATTAAACATCGTATAGTGTATACATAGTGTTGCTGTATAGTACAATATCTATGATTGATATACATATATGTATAAACAAGTTTGCGCTATCATTTTGTTATTCTTACTTAGCAATTAAGTAAACGCTGCATTCAAATCTGATTACAGTCTAATATACGCTTCTGAGTTAATCTAAGCATTACGGTAATATAATTGAAAAAATAAGGCCCCTTTAAAACCAGTTTTGGATTTTTTAAGAATAGACTTTTGGGATGTATAATTGATAGTTATAATAAGCAAACGAGGATAATGGTAAAGTGTTTTACATCTTTAAACAGAATAATTTAAACATGACCAATAATGAAATTATGGACTGATGAATTTTGAAAATTACATGGATCTGTAAGTCATAAAGAAAATTAGTACTTTTCTTAGTTTAATCTCAGTTTAATCGGTTAACTTTAATAAGTCAAATATTTTTTCTGTCATACAAAAAATCCTAACAATGACACAATGACACAATGAGATCATATTTGTATTATACCTACACCACAACACATTTATTATACATATTTTCATAAGTACAAAGTAATCAACAATATCCATTCAGATTTAAACGAATTTTCAGGGTTTCAGGGTTTCTGGTTTCAATGTGAGATGAAGTTTCATTTCAAAATCTACGACTGGATTATTTTTTATTTATTTGATATAGCATATTGATATAAGAATAAACACAAAAATATAATAATAAAAGACGCATATTACATATAAATAATAAATAGCTACCCAGGATTGTATCAAAACTTAAATAAAAGAACAGTCAAAAACACGATCAATACATATAATATATATGTAGCAATGAAAAAAAACTTATCATAAACAGAATTATAGAAAATAGAAAGATTGCCTATCAAAAGATTGGTCTTAACTTAATTAACTTCTAATACTTTCTAAACGTAAAAAAATACAAATGATTTATTCAGAAGATGTCACAAAGCAAAATATTGTACATTTTGTGGAGAAATTTGCTTCAACATTGAGATGCTATATATATTAATCAATTATTTCTCAATAAAATAAAAAAGACGTTATTCGTCTAATTAAGAAATGATGGATAGTGTTGCAGTATTCTGGCAAATAGTGCTACGAGATTTTATTCATTACTTATCTATTCTATATATGTATTAGTATGTATACACATTCAAATATGTAGATAATAAATAATAAGCTATCCTGTGCACCATATAATATAATATTAGAAAAATTACACGATATTATATAAATAATTTAAGATGTTGGAAAATAGATTACTTAATTTTTGGTACAGGTAGAAAAGTATTTATTTTATACTGAAATATACCCTTTTAAATGAAATATATGTGATAAATACACTAAAGTATTAATAAAAATAGAGATTTAAATAATTTGCGTTAGTTTCAATAATAACGTTTAAAATACAGATAGACTAAAAATAGAGAACAAAGATCCATCTTGGGTTAAGAGACAAATTATGATAATTAGAAATTAAAAAAAAGGTTTTTATCACAAAAATAGTAATTTTATAATTTAGAAAATAAGCAATTAATATAGATAAAATGAAGAGTTATTACCTAAAACAACACAGTAAAACATGCGCTAAATAGGCATATATTTACAATCTCCAATAAAAAAAAAACAATAATAGTAACAAATGTAATTATAGGCAACATTTTCAAATTTACAGTAGAGTAAGATTGTTGTTTCTCACTATGATAACATTTCTTTTGCTTTTCATTCAAATTCTTATCATGTTAATCTAGATATGTGAATATATATATGAACGTTTTTTGTTAATTTAATGTTTAGCACAATTATTTCAATACTAATTCTTATAATTGACATAAAAATATAAATAAATTATTGCATTTATCGATTCATTGCAAAATAGTTTAACCCGTGTTCTTCAAACACGTATTCGTCGAAATAACGGATTGCTAGAATTAAAAAAGATGATTGTCCCGATTTTATTCCTATATTATATTTATATTAACTTCATACAGTACATGCAAAGTTTGTCTCTGCACGGATACATAAAGCGTCGTTTAAATCATTGGTATACCGTTAAAGTACCAGGTGATTCTGATCTTCCCGCCAACTTTATTACATTTAGAAAGGTATAGTTAAATATATAAATACTCTTACATAACTATCTAAATTATACATATATAGTGAAATGCTTTAATTGCCTGGTTATATTTAGTTGTCTATTACTA
Source organism: Invenusta paracnida (assembly GCA_036023295.1). Lineage (NCBI taxonomy): Eukaryota > Metazoa > Platyhelminthes > Proseriata > Coelogynoporidae > Invenusta > Invenusta paracnida. The sequence continues at coordinate 27,674 of JAYRBW010072027.1, forward strand.
TTGAGTGGTTGCTTAATAAAAAGTGTACTACTACAATGCCTGAGTGCCTGAAACATTATCAATTCATTGCTGTGCAAATGATCATGAGTTATACATTAAACTGTGAGAAAGCAAGTCTGCTCGAACGTGAAGAGATTGATTCCTGAAAACCAGTATGACATCACCCCGAGAGTTTCAGAAGACAAGCAAAAGGAGATAATTGGTGATAGCCGTACTACTTCACTACGTAAAGTTGCACAAACTGTAAATGTAGCAAGTATCAAGCCATGGAAGTTCACTTCAGTGCATAAGCTGCTTCTAAGTAATCCTTCGAAGCGTACAGTATTTTTCCACCATATTCTAGATCAAAATTCAGCTGATGACAATTTTATCAACGACATTTGTATCAGTGACATGGCCTTCTTTTACCTGAATGGTTGTGTTAATAACCACAATCGCTTCATTTATAATGTAGAAAATCCAGACCTTTTTGAACAGGACCAAATATTGCGATCACCAACAGTAACTTGTTTGACAAAACCACAGTGAGCAGTGACTTTTACAAAGATATTTGAACATAAATTCAACATTTGAACAGATGATGGACACGCTGATGCGGGATCTATTTTACGGCCACCGAGATATCAGGATCTGAACCCACTTGAGTGTGGGGAGAAATTCGTAATAATTTATACAAATACCCAAGGCTAACAATTATTGCTGAGATGAAAAATCGTCTAACCTGTTCACTGCAGTATGTAGAGAAAGACACAATTCGAAAAGCATATTGATCGTTCAGTTGTACATAGATGCTAACTTTGTGTTTAGTGTGGTGGAGAATATTTTAAACATATATATATATATATATATATTGTAAAAGTAATAGACTATATTTGGAGTTATTTTTAGTTTTGTAATATTTCTTAAATATGTTTCTAATAAACAAAAGTACTCTTTGTAAAATAAAACATGTATATAATCGGCGGGAAAATTACAATCACCACATCAACAGACAGTTTTTAATAGATTCAGCAGTAGTTTTAGCTTTCAATAGTTTTTGTGTCTATATATCCATACGAGTCGATGTCCATTGTAAAGTTTTTAATAAAGTTATTAGCATTATTTAAGAGTTTTCAGTTTTATCTTTTGTTTCTCGAATTCCGATAGTAGGAACATACTTTTTTGGTCCAGTGAATTCTATGAAAGCTTGTTAGATTGTATATTTTCTTTGATACAACAAGATATATTATATAAATAAACCAGAATACAAAACTGTTAATAAAGTAAAAACTAATATAATAATGTTCAAATTGATATAATTTGTTCAAATATCAACATCAGAATGCCTGGTACTAAATACAATTTTCTTGTAATGACACGTCAAAAATTATACTTAATGGCAATCTAATTACAATGGGATAGTTATTAGATAATTACATTAATAAACCAATAATTAAAAATGAACATACGATCCAAAAGAAACCTAAGTATGAGTTATTCTACTTAAATGAGTAGATATTAATTTAGATATTAATAACACGAAATAGTCAATAGTAGTATTGGGTGTTTTTAAGATTTCTTTTATTTTAGATTTATAAACTTTAGTATTGCAATTAAATAATAGTAATTATAGTGTAAAATGGAGATATCATAAAATAAATTTAAAGTAATATGAATCTTATTAATAAAAAAACAGACTACCTATCGATAATACGGACAAGTAATAATATTGTTATTTTCTTAATCATGATAAATGGACATATATTTAAACATAAAGTTGTTCCATAAACATGCTAAAAGGGAATTAAATGGAAAATGTATAAAATAGAAACATTAAAATCATCACAATAATTAGAGCATGTTAAAAGAAATTGAGCTGTTTAAAAGAAATAGATATTTGTTTAAGCATATTTATTGTCATACTTTAACCTATGTATTATATCAATTATCAAAAACAACTATTTTTTTGTTTTCAAAACACTTTCAAATTTAATTTATACCTTGAGATCACGATGAACAATACCATTCTGATGACAGTAGTTGACGCTTTCTAGGATTTGCTGCATGCAATTACTGGAATGTCATAACAGAAAGTTATAAGAAAGAATTAATTGGAAAGAGATTTAGAAATACTTATTTACAATAAATATCATGTAATAGTATTGAGAAAAGGTAATTAATCAAATCATTTTTGCGACATTAATAAATAAATATGTACTAAATAACTAACTAAATAACTACGTCAATTAAAACATCATAATTATAATTTACTTATTTTAAAAATATAATTATCACTATGTAAACCAGCTGTTTATGAATAATTTTATAGATTTACGTGGTCTTATTGCAAAATTATGATTATTTTAATGTATCCCTACTCGTGAATAATGACGACACATAATTAAGCACAATAAATATAAAAAAAATTAAATAATTGAAACTTCCAAATATATTATATGTTGTGTATAAATTGTCCGTATACCTGCATTATTAGCTATATTAATGCTTTAAACCAATTATTTCGTTAAAGTGTACACATAATAATTAAGTCAGTTTAAAATTACCTTGCGTCCGCTTCGCTATAAAATTCCCTCGCAACAATATCTTCAAACAACTCGCCACCTGTTACTCTGAAATTAAAGAAAAACAAAGCGATTTATATAATAAGGACAATAGAAGGTAAAGTAATTATAACATTTGAGTTGTATATACACTCCCCGTATAGGCACAGTTCAAATTACATACAGTTATAATCTAGATATCAAAAATATTTGAAGTATCTGAGAGATATTATATATATCTGGAAGACAAATTCCATAAAGTTCAAGAGAGAAAAATCATTGATTACTTCCCTTCTACTTACGAATTCAATTAAAACGTATTGATCAACTAAAGAGAAACGCGTCCTTCGTATTTTACCACACAAAATAAAATACTTAAAACTGTATCAATAAGTGGAGAGGAGAAATGATTAACAATTTTCCCAGCTAACACAGAGAAGCTTCGTAAAATTTGCAAATGTTAGTTTACAAAATAATCAAAAGAAATAAAAAAACACAGGCCGGTTTTAAATGAATCCTTTTTTAAATAAAGATTTGCTTTTTCAGATATGACATTCAAATCAATCGTATAATAATTGAGCCACATTGAAATTCTGAACACATAAAATAATAATCATTATAAAGTGACTGCATTTATAAATGGATTAATGAAACATTACAATTAATAGTAATGACATTATCGATTTATTATACGAAGAGTGCATAATGATGAAACAACAATACTCAAATGTAGGAATATTAAATTTTAAAATCAACACATTTTAAGTCATTACTGTTACATTTGCAGACTATTTAGCTGATAAACTTGTCAAACACTCCCTTGACAATAAAAGTTTGGACACCAAAGAACTGCAATGGGTGATTATTGAGAAAGTAACGATCGGATGGTTCAAGAACTTGTGGACGATTTTATTTATAAAAAATATTACAGAGAATTGCATTTATGTGTCAAATTAGGCAATGGATTGGCAAAATAAATTATTCCGAAAAAAAACAACATAATATGGATGGGTACACAGATGACAAGTTGAAAAAGGCTAACATTAGTTTTGATTAAGATTCTGAAGCTAGAAGATACACAATCAATAACCATAATATGTATATAATATAATATATATGTGTTGCACGAATGTTAGACAAATCAAATAGTCCAGATCACTGCCCGACTAATCTTTCCGATCGTATCTTACACAAATCTCTGAAAGCAGCTAATATCTTTCTCAATACCCAAAACTAAATTATCTCGTCAGTAATAGAAATGTGAAAATAGAAATGTTGGCAGAGATCTTGGGATCATTTTATGAAAGCAATCCTGAGAGTTTATCTAGAGTACACGAGTAACTATCAGAATTACACGAATGAGGTTTTCAACCATCACAGATTACGCAAATCAATGGTCACAACAATTCCAAAAGTGTAGAGAAATAAGTGTGATAAACGCGTGACAAATCATAAAGAAATTTGGCCAAGGCATTACTTAGTTGTTTCGAAACATTGCTATCGAAGTATATGCTCGTTTCGAAAAAGCGAAAATATACTGACGTAAGTTAGCTATTCATTATAGAATAAAATAAATTTCAAATCACGTATTATTTAATATTGTAGGTGACAATATTTTGCAAAAACAAGATGAAGAAGTTTAGATTGGGAGAATAAGTTCCTTTTGACACTAATATATAGAACCTTTATTAAATTAAACTAAAAATGAATTAGATTAATTCTCGGGCTAAATTTGGTACAATTTAATTCAGTAAATTCAAATTTGTAATGCTAATTACGAATATATTAAAGTATCGTTTTTCACTTCAATTGAATAAAAACAAAAATTTGATATTATAGAATAAAGTAATAAAAAATGAGTATTAACGTTTTAAAATCAGATATTTTTTTTACATATTAACTATATTTAAATTTAAAACGAATTTATTTTTAATAACATAACTTACCAATTAAAAATTATAATTCAGGAAACTTGAATCTACAGCCTTTTTAGAGTTTAACTTTCTTTTATGGTTTCCAATTGAAATTTTGATGAACTTAGAATACCAACATTAAATGTACAATACAATTATGCTTTATTGTGTATTATTATAAATAATTATAATTTACAATTGTAAAGTTATAAAAATAGATATATACATTTCAATAATTTTATTTAAACCCATACTAACCTTATTAAGTCTTTCAGGAAATTTTAAACGTTAATTAAATATAGTTGTGTCAAGTAAGCAGATAAAATATGGCATTATATCCATTAACCCCATCCATACCGGGTTATTTTACGCATCCATATCCACACATAACCCCTCCCCCCCCGGCTCTATAATTTTCAATTTCAAACTTCCTGGAGGAGTAGAGTTTTGAAACTTGGCATTATGTAAACGAGGATGTTTTGTAGCATAACATCATTTCAAAAAAATATCATTAAATAAAAGTTTTGAAAAACTATTTTTTTGTTAAAACAATAGTAATATATAACACATAATATTATAGTATATTATCTGAATAATTATTTTATTTTATTAAGTATCCAAAAATAAAATAATTTCATGATTTTGAAAATTTGAAGAATTTTAATATATTTTGTAATAAGGTTAGTTATAATGCTCCATTTGTTCGTCGAAATATTTCACACCCCCCCCCCCCCCGGCATGGATAAAGTTAAAAAGAAAATATATATTAACTGATATTAAATGTACTAAAAATTCTTATTATATAGTTTCATTTCGAGTGCTATAAAATAACACGAATACTATGGCTGTTACACAATATTTACTTATGGATAGTATACTAATAAACTTTTTATTAACACATATTATAATGTTAACGTAGAACAAAAAAGTAATTTTAAGACTGTTCTATATCATTGTAACGATGGGAATTAACCCTTTGTTAGACTAAAAGAATTTATATATTCATAGAAAAATATTAATTCAGAATGTGTGTTAATTATTAGGTAGCTATAGATGACTTAATCAACTAACTTCACTGCTTACATAATAAACGAAATAAATTATATATTTCGTCTAATTTTTTAAAGAAAATGTATATATATATAAACTGACGAAGTAAACAAAACGACTATTTTTCTCATGAAAGGAAATGTCATTAATATTATTGAAAAAAACAAAAACAAAATTAATTATCTAATTTCTTGAAATAATCCGATATTTTTCAATGAAACTTCTTATTTTAGGTAAAGATAAAAGATAGAGTATTTCATATAAGAATCTTCTCTTCTGAAATATTAGACATAATTTTTTATTTAGAAGGCACATTTTATTAGAGAAATGAACAAGTATTAAAGTGTAATCATTTCTATGAATGGAAAGTATAATACATATTTTATAAAACATACCCCTTGAATCTTTTTAAAAAATGGTATAGTATTATAAACAACGCTATGAGTTTTATTAAAAATTGAATATTCTGTTTGAAGTATACACAAGACAAAACGAAAACCCTTAAATCATTAAAAATACTGTTTTGTGATTCAATTATTATTACATACAAACAATTCTGATATTGGTTTTGTAAATAATTAGATACGGTAACGTATAACGACCGGTATATCAAATTATTATATCTATTTATAAATTAGCATTTATGAGAACAAAGCATTTTTGCTAATTTATAAATTGATATAATAATTTGGTATACCGGTCGTAATTGTGTTCAAGGTTGTTGTACGTTAACGTAGAATTTTTTTAAATATTTACAAAACTAATATCGGAATTGTTTGTATGTAATAATAATTAATTGAATGTCAAAACAGCTTTTTAATTATTTTAGTGTTTTCTTATGGTTTTTGTTTTGTCTTGTGTATACTTTAAACAGAATATTAAATTTTTAATAAAACATATTTATTAGCTGTTTGTCTAAATGTGTTATCACTTACTCAATTTCCAATAATATTGAATTTGCTATCATTTGAATACTTGTATTACACTGGGGCATGTTGTGATGGCGTTAGATTTTTAGTTTTCGGTTCTTGTTTCTATGTAAAAAGTTTTTGGTCGGTCTTCTGAATCACTAATATCACACAAATTACAATGTGAAATGAAATAACAATACTGACGCAATACATCTGCAAATCATAATCCACTGATTTACAAGTGTATTATACAAGTAAAACAACATATACTGCATATTACATTAGTCAACTTATCTAATATCATGTTTGTGAAACAGCCGCATAGTGGAATAGGAATTTATTATACCCATTTACCTAATGACTGAACTTTGAACAATAGCTTAAATAAATTGCATTTTATATTATATTGATGAATGCCGTTATAAATCAGATTATTGTTATCTGCGGGACATGTTATGTAAACCTAGCGAGTTTGCCTTATTTAAAAATCTTGCATCGCAAAAATGGCCCAAAGAAATTCACGGGTGCCTTTCTATTAAAATGAGAGCAAACTGATCTACATTAGTATATACCATGTACATTTAACATATTTTAATACATAAATTATAACAATTAAATTATTTAGTAGAATAGTTGTACATATTGAGATATTTATTTGTACTATAATTTAAAGTCCAAGGAGGCTGCAATGAACCACGTAGGGTTCGTTAACCCCAAAATGTATATATTCAATAAAGTTCGAAAATATCCTATATCACATACAGCAAATAAAACTCATGTATTGATTGTTTCAGCTTGTTATATCTTTAATTATACGTAACATTATATGTAAGAGAAACATTAGAAGAATACAACAACTAAAACTGTTGTAATTTTAGATGATGACAGATGTCTACTCTTACTTTACTGGCAGAAAGGATACAGATCCAGTTATACCATTTGTATAAAAAAACTACTAACGCATAATGGGGTGGAGAACATTTTTAGACACAATATGAGTGTAACAAAATTATTCTATACTTTGCATGTTAACAAAAAACAACATAGCATTATATTATAGCAGTGTCATACATGTGTATAAAATGATACATTGTTAAAAAAAAGTTACTGTGATCTAAAGATTTTTTAGAATATAGCGCATACATTTAAGTATAAATATATCGTTTGTATATCATATAGAGGTATAATTGATACATTTGACTAATACAAAAGAAACAAATAAAAAATATCAAGTTCTATAATATGTAATTTAAAAAATAATTTCAAGTAAATTAATCAAAAATTAATCACACATAACACACTAAATAATGTAAACTGAATTCATAAAATCGACATATGAGTCACTATAGAAAAAGTAAATATTTTGTTAGGTATTGTAATTAATGATGTACGTAATCGATGTGTTAATTGTATAGATGTAGTTATATATCAAAATGAAATTACAGCTTTCATAAATTTAATTACATTCAAAATCACACCGTTAATTTGTGTAATGTAATAGGAGAGATTTAGCTTATAAAAAATACTTATTTTCATAGCATTACAGTAAAAAGCATATTTTATGTCTATAAACTTTTAAAATATTACAAACTATTTTATAGATTCTTTATTACAGCTCATAAAAAATATCCACTTTATAATTATTAGGTATAGTAAGGTTAAGAAGTTGTAGTTAGCGAAAAAAGTGAATAGTTTGTTATTGAGGACAATTCGTTTACGAAGAAGCTTTAATTAAAACATACGTACCTAAGGCTTCCTTAATTAAGCTTGAACATTGAGACTCACACGTTAACTAGTGTATTTGTCGACAAACAAGTCATGTTTTATTAGCAATATATGGCTTTTTACTAATTAGAAACATCCAATTTATAATTAGTTTCGTTGACTTTAGTTAATTACACTGGTCGGTATACCACATTTACAACCATATATATGCTTTTCATAAAGGTATTGTAATCTTCTCTACTCATATAAATCTGTCATTTGACAATGTATAGAATATACAATCTAAAGAAAAATGAATGTGTATAACAAAATAATTACAATTAAAGTGAAAATGTGAAATGTAAAATTTTGCAAAATATTAGTAATATCTATAATATTTAAATGACGGCAATAGAATATCAAACACGTATGCGTAATAAAAAGAATCTAATTTTAGGATGAGCAAAAAAGACATGAGGATTTTAGTATAAGCAAAAATTATATGAGTTAATAAAAAAACAATCTGTAAATACATTTGAAAATATTAATATTACAATTTATGTTTATGCTTATGTATTATGAACGAAAAATATATTTAAACATTTTCTACTTAATTAAAAAGACAAAATACAGAATTACTATATATCGGAAAACAATTTAAATAAAATGTTCGATTTGGGTATAAATCTTCAGTACATAAGTCTTAGAAATATTTTCTTCCAATCAGGTTATGATTTCCGGGATATATTTAGTAATGTTTCGAATGAAAACTGTTATTTATTCTCTTAACATATAACTCAACAATAAATTATACAGTAATTAATAAAAACGATAATACCCCAGCAAATTTGGCTAACGGCCTGCTACAACTACTAAATAAATAATATAATAGTAATAAATAAAGGGGTTCTATATTCATACAAGAACAAAAAAGTATATTTACAGATACAATAAAATTGTCCGAGTGTGTTGACAGTTGAGACGAAACCACAAGTAATACTAACGAGTATACCTGATATTATTAAGAATTATTCAGTAAATATTCAATTATAATTGTAATAATTTAAAGAAGCATTTTGTAAATTAAAAAAGAAAACTCATTAAAATTATGTCAAAAAATTAATATTCTATATTTATAAAAATTAAGCCAAATTTTGTTCAAAAAGTTGTAATAAAATTACAAATTCCAAAAGTTATTTCATCATTATAATTATATGAAATGATATCATGAAGACGTTTTCTAATTAAAATGTTAGATACACAAAATTAAAAATTGTAACTTGAAAAACATTTGTTTTCTTAGTATTATAAAATGAACATCTTTAGTTCGGAAGATTTTAAAACAACATAAAATTTGCCTTAAGGACTTGGATGTTTCAAATTTTTACCGCAAAAATTTATAAATAATTAAGAAAAATGCTGTTGAAATTTTGTCTAGAAATTTTAAGAAGCATTTATTTTAAAGAAGCCCACAGGAACTGCCATTTAAAAGCTATAAAATGTTTCAACATATTAATAATAAATATTTGTTAGCCTACTGGGAAACATTATAGCTGAAAAATATAACTGTAGTATATAATGTAAAAAGCTGACGATTTATGAAAAGAACAAAAATATGGAAATACTGGCATATTCAAAGAACTTATGTTTTAAATGATTGTAGAGACAAGCAAGCATTCTCTCGCAATTTTATTTAAAATTACGCGCAAAAGAGTACAATTAAAGAGCTTTAAGGTGCTATTAAAAAATGGATTAGTAGAAACAAAAAAGGCATGGCATTTTGATTAATTATATTCTCTTCGGGACTAATTTACTGATAGAAATTTCCAGGAAATTCACAAAAAAACAGGTTTCACTGTCTAAATAAATATGATTGATTATTGTGGAGAATGTTTATCTTTTAGGAAGAGAGAAAACTACAAAATATAATACAACATATATGTGGTACACACTACTGCCCCACAAATATAGTAAAAAATATGTAAATAGCGCCAAATACTTCAGAGTAGGAACATAAAAATGATATAAATATAATAAAAATATAGAGTGCAGTTAGGTTTTTAGATTATCCTCAATGAAGGCAGGTAGCCTACCTAACGTAAGCAACACCGACAAAAGACGCTTATATGAATTGATATATATATATATATATATATACAGATAATATAGCACTGGGAATCCTTTTTATATCTACCGATTCAATAGAAACGAGTCATCCAAATAATTGCATTCTACGGCACACTGATTTCAATAGTACATCTGTCAGTAAATATTGCATATATAGGTATATATATATACATATGTCTACAGGTGTGTAGTAGACAAATATATAGGTAGCAAAAATATTATGTTCAGCAGATAAATGGCTGGGTTTCAATAAAATTAATCGACTTTCACAATGTTATCTACAGGTATTTCAACATTGCAGCAAAATATGCTATTGATTTAACTATACAATACTAAAAATGAACAGTTTCATTTAACAATATTGATAACTTTACCAAAGTGAATCAAATTTTTTTCATAAATAACACAAAAATTATTATATTCTGTGAAATAGCGAGAATAATCTAGTATTAAAAATATATACAAAAAATACTTCATTTATAACAATATACGTTTGCAGTAACATAATCAACAATTATATAAATATATTAAAAAATAGCTAAAATATAAATAAACAATGTATGTAATAGTTTTAAAGTTATCATTCATTTTTTATAAAGTCATTAAAACGTCATTTTAAATGTACTTTAACAACTTAAGAAGAATGACAAGTAAATCTTATTTTATTAAAACATCTAATAACTAAAAAATTAAACATATTATATGCAATTATTTATAAATTTGTTTGCAATAATATCACTAGCAAATAAAAGTTTAAAAAAAATTAATGTAATGTGAAACGGTTTAAGGAATAGTCAAATAAACCGTAAATATTTTGGTATCGAGCAAAAATATAAGTTTATTCAAAACTATATCTAAACTAAGTTTATAAAAATAAACTATTATAATTCGTATTAGAGAACAAAATATTTCTTAAAAGAAAACACTAATAGCCTATTTATGCTTGTTTATTAGAGATCCTCGTCAATATAATAAAATGTATAAAACATAAAATAATTTGACCTCAAATGTATAATAATGACCAATATGAGAAATAAAAAGAGTCATGTTCAAAATAATAAATGTTAAGTTGATTAAAAACAGTAAAAAAAATAATATTACTATTACTATACTAAAAATACTTGGTTCTCCACAAAATCAAAGAGAAATGAAACGCATATATTAATTATCTAAGTTTACTACACGTCTCCCTATTCCTTCAGTTAGGGAAAACAGACTGCAAATGATAAAACAGAAAAACTTATACAATTGAAAATAAGAAAGTAACGATAAAAAGACAGATTTAGAGAATATCTACTAGAAGAAATTGGGCGGCATCTTTAAAAATATCAGCATTTTTTTGTTAATATACATATATTTATCTGTTAAGATTGACGTCGAACCAAAATTATAGACTGTATATAATCGGATTTGTCAACATCCTTTTCCATAATTCACTAAAACAATTAATTTCTATTCAACATTTTATTATATTTTCTCGATCTATTTAACGCTTATATTTTGTATTCAGGTCATCAGTCATTCTTTTTTACTCCCCTTCTTAACAATATCGTGTGCAGTGAACTATTAACATATGATACCCTTATAGTCTCTTTGACGGCTCATGAAATATGTCGGGAAATATAGTCGTCTCATAAAAAGATATTTAAGCTAAGTGTCGAAAATTATTGAATCCCATGCAGAATGAAAATATAACTAATTGAACAAAATTCAATGTAATGAAGATAGGTATATCTGTTTCAATTTCCCTTTATAGAGTTGCAAAAAAATATAAATTGTATTAAACGCACTAATAGCATTTTGAATTAATTGTAAATTTTAGCATATGATTTTAAAATAAAACTAAACATGAATGTGATATGAAATTTTAAAACCATTAATTGACATTGATAGCAGTTTACTATCATGGTAACAACTATTATAGTTTAATATTATTTTAGTATATATAAGACTATCAGTAGGAAGATTTATTTAAAAATGACATGCCAAAGTATGCTTTACATGTTTACCGATTAAGTTAATTTAGAAATTTTTTATTGCAAATATATTAATAAAACTAGTAATTGAGTATCAAATGATTTGTACATTAAGGGTGTACCTACATAGAATAAGTGCAAATAATTCATTTCATATTAAGTAAAACCAATGTAGGATCAGTTAGAATATGTCAACAATACACAACTTTAATTAAAAATTCGATTAATTTTTCTAAATATTCTAAGCAGACTAAATTTAACATACCTAATATAAACAAATTTATTGGAGACATAGTTGAGATAATAACCAAAAAGATGTTCTGAAGATTCTGGTAGGTAATGATAATCTTTTTTTCGACAGCTGCCCGAATGCCCGAGTTATCGCGAGTTTTAGGATACATTTCCTATCTATCAAATATTAAAATATGCCTATTTGCTACGAGTAAAATTTACGATAGATATATACAGTAATTGTTCTTAACTCACAAGTCAAAAATAAGGAAGTGGAATCCTTCATCTTGGATGCTGTCATGAAGTTGAACTGAAAAAATAATTCAACAAGGATGTGATAGTGTATGAAGAAGAGAAAAAGTATTAAAAAAGGTGCATATGGGTACGCATAGTACATAAAATATCAACAGATTGTCGTGCATGACAAATCCGTTAGATCTCTCTTAGACTTAATATTTATTCGAATTGTGGCTTCATGCATGAACTGACTGTTTTGCGACAATATAATTTGTTGGCACGACGGTTATAGGCATGTAAATAAATCATGTACGGCACAATATTATCTACATCTGTATACTTCTACACCTGATTTTAAAATTGTTCATATTATAATACTTTCAATATATTACACATATATATAAATCATAATAATGTAATCATAGTAGTACAATGAAAAATTTACAAATCTTATTAATGTTCCGTAAGTGTTGTACAAAAATGCTCCAATTAGTTAAGATAAACTATTCAGACGAAAACAGGAAATAATATTAGGTATAATGTACTAAATAAGATGGATTTTTACAAAAAAAATGATCAATGTACATATCGATATTTACGTAAACAAATTTCTAACTGTCGCCAAATGCCAAAAAACAATTCTATAATTTAATAAACTAAATATACTTTCTGCAAGCGTGTTAATTATAGCCGATAATGTAAGAATTCACCGGGAAATTTGTAGCGTTATATTATCACTATGTTAGGTCAAGAATATATAATACATCATTTATGGAAATATTTCAGAAGTAATAGACAAAGAGTCTATATTAGTTAAGTGCCCTATTAATTAGTCACTATAGAACTTAAATAAAGCTTAATATTACACATATTATCAGAGGGAGTTAAGAATATTTCCATAGTGATTAGCGACGATTATTTAGAATTACACGAAAAATTAATCGATATTTAAGAGGACTACTTTTGACATCCAACACGACCGGAAAATTTTATATCCCAAAAACATAAATGAAAACAAACAAAAACTATACAAGGAACGAACGCTGACACGTTATATACCAAACTGTTTCGTAACGACGTAACACAGCATAAAGAAAGACTGGGTATTTTCTTAGCTAATAAAATAACTATTACCTATCATCCGAAATAGAAAAAAAATCTATTACGAAATAATACAATAAATGTGAAAAACGAACTTCAAAGCGCATAATACTAAACAGAGAAATAACAAAAATATTGCGAGTTGGAGGGATGGATTTATCATTGAAGTCTAGCCGACAACAAGTAAAGAAGCTGTTAGTACAAAGTAGTGGGGAAATAAGAGGGAGTCTTTGAAGAGAGCTGCTTCATAGTTAGTTAAACAACTGCCAGGTTAGTCAGTCATACGGAAAAAGAAAATCTTTCTGTCACCATGCAAACGCTCACACGGTATGGGATAGAATGAGAAAGAGAGCTGTAAAGTATCTTTCCTAGCAAGTAATTATCCGGAGCTTAGTAGTTTTCACATTGTTTTACTACACTACTGTCTCTCGTAAAGTAGACAGCAAAAGAGAAAGTCCCCAAGAACTAGCCTACTTATAGTGAAATGAGTACTGCCTAGACAGACAAATAGCAGTTGGTGCCGTATGCGAATGGATTTAAGACTCTATCGATACGACTTCATCCCTATTCAACAACGCAACGACAAGTGCGTTTCTATATCGACATACTTTGCGTAAAGAAGAATCAAAGGAAAAAATATAGGGAAATAAAGATGTCGAGCAAGTGAGAGAAAAAAGGAGAAAAGAGACCTGTGTTAAAGATATAAATGAAACATTTCCTGGAAGAAATAGGCAACATTTTTAGAGAAGAGAAGAGCAACTCTGCATGATACAGTGTTATATTGCACTAATAATCTCAACAAAAGATGAGACAGTGTTATATTGCACTAATAATCTCAACAAAAGATGAGACAGTGTTACGCTTTTTCTCTCTAGTTACTTTCTGATATATATATATATATATATTACACGTAGATCCTAGTTATACCCTAAGCATTTCGTCATTATTACTACGTGAAGTATTTCATTAGTCACTGTGTGACATCAAAAAGTAATATAGTATTAGCAAATAGTATAATAATACTGCTATTCAATAGCAATAAGAATAATTATACATTATTGACGTTATACATATATTAACAATATATTCAAGTTTAATAATAATAACTGCGTATTATAATACAAACAAAATGCAAGAAAGAGGGATATTATAATCAATCATTAGATTATGAAAAAGTTAAGTCTATGATCCATGCATTTGTATCTGTATGTAAATACACGATCAAAATTGTTTACAATTACAATTTACTTTTGTAATAAGAAAAAGATTTATTAAACTTTTTATTGGAGTAGACCTCATTAATTACTATTATTATGGAAAAACGTCATTCACAATTTTTTTGAATTTGTAATGGGCTGCAAAGAATGTGATTGCTCTAATTACTTAATTATTTCAAACGAAAAAAATGTCGTCTTACTTGACCATTTAAGGCATTATCCCCATTAATATAGTTCTGTAAATCTGGGAATATTTAATGCAAAAGGCTGCATTTAAATTAAATAATACGTTCCAAATTACTATACTAAGTAACTGTATAGCATTGATAGTGTTCCAATTACGATCGATATGTTCTTCTTTTTAAGAATTCATTAAACGTAGGAAGAAAGGCAATTTATTAAAAATTATACTTCTTAAAAACACTAAAGCACAACTGTATACGTCTACAAAAAAGGTAACTTATGTCACATGTTATTATATTCATTTATATGAAAATCGATAAAGTTATTTAAATTAATTAAATTTGAAAATGGAAAATTGGAATAACTAATAAATTTGAGGTCCATCTGTTTTCCACTCACCAATATTTGAGTGCTTCAGCAATCGGCAAATCCTTGCTTCTCTTTCCAATTTCTGCATATCTGTAATCGTAATAAAAAAGTGAATATGATAGAAGAGGGAAACAAGGTCAAAAAGCAAACATCTAAGGAAATGTATTATAACGTGTAATTAAGTAGGATTTTTAATTTTAGACATACACATATACAAAGATTTCTGTATATATATATAGAGCCAGGAAATGAGATAGTATATATTGAACGGCCAAAATTATAGCTATCTAACTAAACTTATTATGCAACAAAGTATGTGTATATTACTAATATATTCGTTCACAGTTAAGTTCTCAGGTTATTACGCCTGGGAATATAACAGAAAACTAACAAAATACCCTTTTTGACTATATCATATTCTTTCAAATGTACCTTTGACTCAGCATATATTATTTATAGTAACATTTTCTTTCAACCACTACAATAATGATAGAAATATTACAAATAGTTTTATATATAGAGTATAATATCATGCAACTAGGTATGCATGCGGTAATGTTCCTCTCGTAAGAAAACATCTGTAAAAAATATATTCAAAATTATACACAACAAATTATAGAAGCAATAATTAAGTGTACTTATATATAAATTATAATATACGCTTTTATATATTTTAACTGTTTCCGCGAAATGCCTTACCGATTTTATTTGAAATCAACACTGATTTATGTGACGTCTAAAACAAGTCGATGAATTCTTGATTTGAGTTATTATTGTTTTATCTATGTTGTCTTTGAACTTTTTAACGGATATATGGACGCTGAATTTTATTGTGGGTAATTCAATGTAATTTGGATTAAAATTCTTATCTTTTTAACTTGACGTCTAAGACAATTCAATAAATTCTTGATTTGGGTAATTATTCTTTTATCTGGGATGCCTTCGAAGTTTTTAAAAATTGTTTTATTGAAAGAGGAATTAGATAGTGGGTAATTTAATGTAATTTGGATAACAACTCTTATCTTTTTATTGCGATTGTGATCACTGGAGTTGTATAATATTAATAGCTTATGATTCGCAAAAATTCTTAAATTGCCTTGGATTTTTATATAAAGCCAGTTCTGGTTTTCATCTATGGTTTTTTTTAGCCCTCTACCCTCAGATTATATAAAATGATTAAAATAAATATGTATAATGTTTAGTGAAACATATTTCTATATATAAAACGCTACAAATTTAATGTGTACATATTTTAATGATGTAACATACAAAACTTCATAAAAAAAGATTGTATATATATGAATAGTCATAATAGTTATTAGGGATAATAAATTCATTGTTAGATTTAATGAAAATATTAATGGAAACAAATTGTTGTAACATATTTATTGTTGAAATAGATATATTGCACTTACGATTTATACCATATAATTTATAAGCTATCAGAACTTTGCCGGAGTATCGGCAATGAATATAAATGCTTAACCTATATCTCATTTATTATGTAATGAAAAAATCGTTTTAACTTGTGAAGATCCACTAAATCGCAGAGTATCTCCATCATTCACTGCTAACACAAGAGAGACACCACAGGACCGGTTTCGACCTTATTAGGTCGCATTAGGCCGTTGTTTCGAGAAATGTGAAACTTATCCGATATAATAAGGCCGAAACTGGTCCTGTACTCTCTCTCTTTCTCTGAATTAGAAGTGAATTACATATATATATTTTCAAGCTAGAGGAGTTAGGATTGTTTTTGCATTCCACCCCTAGTTTATCGAGGATAGATTGACAGATCACGTTTATACTTTAAAGGAATAAGGGAAATTTAATTCAAATAGTATGCCAAATACAGAAAAAATATCACTTTTCTCACTCGCTATGTCTATGGGATGCGTAAGAAAAAAAATCAAATAACATTTTCTCTGCGATCTAAACAGATTTATCCCAGATATCGTTAAAATCATTACAGTAACTTTTTTGTAAACCCTTGAAGGAAAAATATTTTTTAGATAGCTACATAGGTTCTTGAGATTAGATGAGTCTTATAGGAGTGGCATTATTTCTATTAAGACATGCTGTAAGACAAAATAATGTTGTACATTGCCACTGAAAATTATAATAAGTATAATTTGTGTTTCAACAGAATGACAGTTATATATCCATTGTTTTTGGATAATGCACCCTCAAGGATGAATTAAAACAAGTCGCTATTCTTTACACCAATACATTATTAGACCAGATTTTGCCTATAGCTTGATTACAAAAAATGGCATCTCTTCCGAAATAATATAAGATATAGGTATGTAATCTTGAATTTGAGAATATGCATGGTACGGGTATATAATCAGATATTGAATGATACAACATGCTCGTATTATATATGACGTACTAAACTGGTTATACTTCTTAAACAATGCTTTGTGAATGAATGTACCTAATTAACAATTGTATCAGATTTCTTCTTTCGCGAAACTTTTAAATTCAACTATTTCAATATTTAACTTAAAGTAATAATACCATCATATAATTATAACTATTGTGTTTTGGAACCTTTAAAGTTAGCTTAGATCATCTAATACTAGAATAAATTGGGTAGACAGGTTCATATTATTATTGATTAACGGTTTTAACTATGCGAGTTGATTTAAATAATACTTTCATACTTAATGATTTAAACCTTTTTTTATAAAACTATGAAATTACTTAATTACCTAATTTACTTACGAGTAAATTATGTATAATAAACAACTTATTTAAAGATGTAAATGCTCAGAATGTCTGAAACTCTCGATAAAACATATATATGTAGATATATATATAAATGAACGTTTAATATGTATATGTGTATGTTAACGTGTATGTAGAAAAATGCATATTTTAAATTTAGATTACGAAGTGTATCTTTTTGCTATTTGCACATATATTGTTTTTAAATATAAAGTCAACGTGACAACCTAAATGAGTACTCCCATCACCCGCAGGAAACAACCGGGGAAAAGTAACAAATTGCACTTTTCTGACAATAAATTTGAATATACAATACGCTTTTTATTTCATATTACCGTTTCAAAACATTCAAAGAGCTAAAAAGGACGAAGCACAAAATATTCTATAATAATACGTGATTAAAAACCTTAAAAAAATTTATCTCAAAACTATCGACATATTGGCTTGTAAATTACTACAAAAAGCTCTTTGAAAATGTAACATATTTAACTACAGATAACTACATAGTGTGGATATAGAAGCATAATGCATTTTAGATATGTTGTCAGCATAAGCAAGTGACATACACCTGTAAAAAATGAAGAAAATTCTAGGTTTCAAAATTTCAAGGAAGAAAAAACCTACCTCACATTATCCTTAATATTTTGTTTGCAGTATGTTTTTCACACATTTCTATCACCCTTATAGAAGAATACTGACTAATGTGGAAACTTATATACATAATTTAAATGTGGAGAGAATGTTACACTGTACATACATAATGATGATATTATTTTCCAACGGGTGCCTTGCAATTATAGAGTGGATAGGAGACTTGATGAGACACGGACAAAGAAACTTTAGAATTAACAGAAAAATGAATGATATAGTATGTTTAAATAAAATATTATCCAGCATCGAAATTGTATTTATAATTAAAAACATGGAGAGAAGCATTTATCACGGCATGCAGAACTTCAAGAAGATAGAATACAATGAAGTCGTTTTAGACATATATAATTACAATGTACAAGTCTGATATTATACAGAAAAATTACACATAAAACTAATACCTAAAGTATATATATATATAATATATATATAGTGTATATATAAGTAACTTACAATGAAATACTAAGATGGATTCAATTTATTACAACAATTACATTTAGTACAGATATCAACACTATATTTCAAAATTATAAAAAGACATACCATTGAATTAAGATTGCTATATTTGTATAGGTTTTATGTATATTATAATAATTTGGCTAAGATATAAAGAACATATAAATATTTTAATGATTTGTACTTAAGCAAAAAACAAAGTACAATTACACGTATTCATTTTTGTACTTTATTTAAGTATATAAAATCCAATCCATATATATATATACATACATATGTATATAAATTCAAACAAACATTCATGATCTATTTTTATATTATCTAAAATCTGCAAAATATATGCACCAAATAAACTAAAATTAAATAAAAATTTGGGTAAAGCATAATTGAAGCCACTTCACGGCAACAATTTACATAAACATTGTACCAAAAATTAAAATTATTTATTTATTTTTATTAAAACGTAAAAACGATATTGACATTCAATGGCCAGAATTAGTGGGGCACTTTAAAAAAATCAGATATCAAATAAGATACATTATTCATCAGCAAGAACATCGGATAATTTGGATACTTTTAAGGGTCCCCTAACTGCATACAGGTTACTAAAGAACTGAGATTATATGGATAAGACACAAGAACTATTAAGAAAGTACCTTACCATAATGTTGAGACTATTGGATAAATAATTCAGGTGTCTTGCAAAGATAAAGCGTTACCCATACATGAGGACGTACACAGTACTAGGTATATCGTTTTAATAAATAAATAAACGTAGACAATGGTTATTGTAGTTTAATAAAAAAAATAATGGATGGAAATAGTTGGATAAATATATTTTTTTAATTTTAGGTGGATATATTTAACTACACCGAATTTTTAGCAAAAGTTAAATGAAAAATGTTGATACAATAAATTTTATTACCTCTCGCTGAAAGACGCTTTGTGTTGATAATTTTGGCCGCAAATTCGAGACCAGTCTCCCTTTGGACGCATCGTCGGACAATTGAAAAGGCACCACTGATTTAGAAGAGAGATTTAGATGAGTTAAGTGACTTTTGACTACTAGTCATAATATAAATGTCCCCTTTGGTTTAGAAGTACCTTAGAGCAATAGAAAAAAATTACACAGACACAATACAAATTATATAATGTTAAACAATACATTTTTTAATTAAGCTGTCTTTTTAAAAACTATATTTAAACAAAATTGAACAAAATGTGTGTTATATAGATAATTACATTATATTTTAAGAAACTTTATATTTGATCAAATCGAGTACATAAAAAAAGTAAATAAATAGAGTACACAGAAAGCAGTATATAAATTTCGGTATGTCTCATATATTAAACTAAGACTTCATTGTCATCCTTTGAAATATTAGGACTATATTAATCCTGTTAACAAAATATCATAGATAATAATAATAATAATAGATTCACATTGAATTTGGTACAAAAACATGTTATCAAAATTGTTGGAAGTATATTTTAAACAGAGTAGATTATATGATAATAAGAATGCAGGTAATAAAGCAATATCTATAAAATAATTTTACACATGAAAATTTGAAATGTGATGTTGAATTTTACTTTCATAGTAACTTTCATGCATGTATATTAGTTTGATGTATGCCCCTTGAATGACATTCACCAAGGAAATGTGAAATATATAGTTATTGATAAAACATTTTATATATTAAAATCCTGAAAAAAAAATTTGTTTCAACTTTCAGTCCTAGTTTAAGTTATAGAGATTAATTCTTAGCTAAAGAAAAATAACAATTTGGTTATCCTCTATCCTGACAAAGGTTCTGATATTGTGGTTTTGGAAAAGAAATACTATATCAATTAAATATTTTCTATCCACAACAATACCAAGATTACTCTTGATAAGAAGCATAAAACTAGATTGCCAATATTGGTAGACAATATTACAAATGGAATTGAAGAAACCTTTAAATAATATCTGTATTGATCTTGAAACTTAAAATAAACTCTACTTAAATTGTTATTTTTTATTCTCCACACATATGCTTTTCTAGAAATCACAAAGACAACTTGCCCTATTTAACTAATCCTGAATGTTGAGTTCTCCATACCAAGCTATTGCACAGTGGCTATAGATAAAAATCGTCAAACCTTTCCAAACAGCCTTTTGCTCTCAGTTTCAAAACACATTTAACTTCATTAACAAGATTAAGGATATTACTATTAGAATACTTTTTTCGCTTTTTTAAATATTTTCTCCCCTTTGACACTTTCAAAATCTAAATTTGACATTATTTCTATTCGTGTTCTCAAATGCCCTTTTTCATCATATCGCCATTCTCATGCAATTATGGCGTTATCCATTTTTTTCACATTTTTACTTTAAACATTTTTATGATAATTATCTTCATTAACTGTCAAAATAATAGGAATATTACTATATTATTCAACAAAAATAAAATGGCGCTATTTGACTTCACAATATTTCATGCAGTATTTGTGTTATCTATAAAATGACTAAAATATTATACTGGGGGGAATAAATGCATTGGTTTGTTAATGATTTTATTAATACTATAACAACATTTATAGTATTAAGTGAATTTAATTTTCTTGTTACTATATCCTATACACTAGTCAAACAATTAACAAGGATAATATTATATATTATTATATATTTATAATATGGATGTATACACAAGGCCAAAAAAATAGAAACCCTAATAATTATTGATTGATTAATTTAGCTATCAAGTGCTGAATTGTATTGCGCAAGAGAATATAGTTCAGTGTGATGTTATATATAAGCACATACTTGTATATGTATATCAGTTGTATACCTACATGTGTGTGTATCTGTGTGTATATATTATAGAAACAGAATATCAGCTACATAAATTGTAACAGCACACGCATATAGTATGGTAGTTCTAATATACCTGCTCATATTTCAGATGCTATTAGGAATCAAATGGTGGGGATGCATAAAGCTGGAGCGAGTTTGTCTGTAATTGAGAGAGAATTAACAAAGGAAAGGGTACAGTTTCAAAGATTATACAGAAGTACGAAGCGCATGGTTCTACTGCACACAGGAGAGGAAATGGCCGTTTACGATGTAACTCCGTCCAAACAGATCAACTTTTGGTTCGAACTGCTCGACTGAATCAATGGATGCCTTCAACAGTTTTACAACACCAAGTTCCTGAAAATCAAAATC
>JAYRBW010072028.1:0-26211 GCA_036023295.1 Invenusta paracnida
TACCCTTGCGACGTTTCATTGGTTGGAGACTGGCTCGATACTGATTGGACGTGAGGGGGGGGCAGGGAAGGGGATGAAGTCGTGGCGCACCTTCCCTACTACTACAACAGTTTGAACCCTTAAACCAGTTTGTTGTTAATTTGAATCGATCTAAATGTACATTTTGTGAAAATATAACTTTGTTAATCTTTATTATGAAGAGTATACTAACTTTTGAACCACCCTGTATAATATGTAATTTTCAATATTATTACCGTCAGTTAAATAAAAATAAATGTATGAATAATTATTAATGAATTATTTTTTCAAAATATATCCATAGAAAAATCTTACCAGCTTAAACAGACACAAAAAGTAGAAAAAAAAATCATTTTATTAGAATTAAAACGAAATTTAATGTTATAATTTATTAGATTTTTTATAAAAAATTTTTTAGTTAAACGAATTATTTTGAAGATGTCATATATTTTAATATATATATATATATATATAATGCTTCAGACATCAATTGTTCGCAGTATTCAGCAGCTATATGGGGATGATATGCCTTGGTTTTAACAAGATGGGGCTTCTCCTCATTTTGCAATAAAGGTTAGAAATTATCTCGATGACATGTTCACAGGGACTTGGATGGGACGAAGAGGACCAGTGGAATATCCACCAAGATCTCCTGACCTGACCCCACTTTATTTTTACCTGCGAGGTTATGTCAAGGACAAGGTGTATGTACAACGGCCTGTAACACTCAATGACATTCATCAGTCTATAGAAGAAACTTGTAGGACGATTCCAGTAGAAGTCTTGACTGATGTGTGTGATTCAATTCCCCTGCGATGTCAGGAATGTATTAATGCCAACGGGGGACATTTTGAACATTTAATATGATTTTAATTCATATCCTATTGAATTCTTAGTGTTCATCTCATTATCCATTAACCTAGTTCATCAAATAATATTTGTTGTTGTTAAATAACAACTGTTTTAGAATTGCCTCTTTAAATATATTTTTTCATAAAAGTGTATACAGTTTTTTGAGACACCTACATACATACATACTATTAACTATATACTATTAACTATAGATAACTTAGAATAAAAACGTTTACGTTTAAAATACACCTAATATTAACGTGAATTTAAAATTATCATTAAAATCTTACGTCCTAAAATTTAATTATATATAAGACTGAATACCTCCAAGATTCCATGACTTATTCAATACCTAATGAGGAGTAGCCCCAATACACATTTGATTAATTAATGTATTTTTTCTTTAAAATGCAATCCCTTTAAATTTGTGAATGGACACGACACGAAGGGTTATAACAAAATTTTAAACTTTAACATTTTATAATTGTCAGATTTGAAAAATAAAAAAATGTATCATATATATATAAACATGCTGTAAAATAAAAAATCTAGAATGTTTAGAAAGAATTGGTGAAACTAATGCAACTCATATAGAAAGAAATATCACGAAGATTAATGAAAAGTTATTTATTAATAAATGATTTCGCCTTAAGACATTTATGTTTTAAATTATGCTTGCTAAAAATCCTGATTATTATATTTTGATTTTTTTCCATATTGGATTTTAGATTGCAGATTGTTTAAAATGATTGTATGATTTAAATTAAAAAAATGTAATCTTTATTTTTGGAATTTATAAATGTTAGACTTCAATGTAAAAATTCTATAAAAAACTTACGATAAAATTTTAAAGTACTAGGAGAAAAGACTAATCTGCTTGACTTGGTTACAATTTCGTCATTTATTGTCTTTAGATATGTTACCAAATTTAATAAAAATTCTAGGAAAAAAATTGTTACTTTATAAAAAATGAAAATGAAAATAGAAATTGTACTTAAAAAGATTGAAATTGTATTTTACTCCATTTTTGTCTCTTCAAGTTTCTTAAATTCTAAATATTAAATCTTCCAATAGGCATGAAATATATATATGTATACTTAATAGTTTCAAATTTTGTAGAGATTATTGTTGAACTGTTAAATTATTAATTTTAAATTAAATTTGAATAAATCGATAAATTAATAAAATTAAATAAAAGCCCAATATTTGTTCATACATATATTTGTTACGTTAAATATATATTTAATTTTAATACATCTATAAAGTAATAAAAATATTATTTTGGTTTACTCACTTTAATATTGGAAAGTTGGTTAAAGTTTCGTCGTTTTCTACTGTTTTATAACGTTAAAGAGCTTAATTTGCAATTAAGTGATCTTCTAAGTAATAATGAATCTAGACGTCAATTTTATTTTGAATTATTTGTCAAATATATAAAAATATCATAATAAAATTAAAGTGATATATTAATAAGAAATGCTAAAATTTATCTACTGCATGACCATTAATTTAAACATTCATGAATATATACAATTGTACATCTGAAATTTATGTAATTAAATGCGACTAACTCATCGATAAACATTTCGCTTACAAATATTCAAACTATTTTTGCATATGTATTTTTGATTTAATAACGTATCTAAATGCCTTTGGAATCCTTATAAGCTAAAAAAAGTTGTTTAAAAATCGAACCAGTTTATATAGTCAATCAATTGTACATAGATTCTAGCATACATTTTTTACTAAATGCATATAAATCGGATTTATCTCACACAGCTTTAGAAGTGACATTATAAACAGATAGAAGCATTAGAATCGATAATACCGCAGAAAAAGACAAATTATACTTTCTATAGCGGGTAAAATAAATCATAATCTTGATTTCTATGCTCAATTCTAGAAAAACTTATACAAAATATATATTTGTACAATATGGAGGATTTTAAAATCTCTATTTGAATAAAGTTAAAGAATTTTATGCTATTATTGTTTCACATATATATTTTATTATATTTCGGTTGACATATATTGATTTATAATAAATATAGCTATATTTAATAATGTAATCTCTGTATAAGACCCCTAACCATAATTGGTTCTCTATGTGTAAATTAGGTAATCTAGATACACTGAAACAGTCAAAATCAGTAATATTATTTTTCCCAATGTTGATGTTATGACTTCGTAGACTAATAATTTTAGAACTACTTAAAATTAAATAAATATAATTTCATTTGACATACAAAAAAATGTTAAATGAAATAAGAACATGGAAAGCAAATTGCTTGATACTTTAGTTACTTTTGAATCAATAAATATAAATGCTGAGATAATTAAATGTTAAACTTAAATTAAAATACTCATGGAAAAAGAGAGCATTATAATTCAATGTAAATATCGCATATTTTTTAATGCGAACAAGGGCAAATTCATTATTTTATTAATTTAAATACAGTGCATTTCAGGTTTTCCTATAATTGAGAAAGTTTATTAAAAATTTATTGAAACCTACAATTTCCTAGTAGATCAAAATTCACTCCGACAAAATTCATCGTTTCATTAGCATAAATAGGACATTTTGGATTTTAAAATCTGGAAGTTATTTATTTGTAGAATCTAAAAATTTACACAAGAATTCTGAATTTGCAAAGATGAGATCATTTAAAATTGATTCCTTTAACAACATTTCCCTTTTTCTTCTTAGCTCTGTCTCCAGAAAGTATTTTTCTCCACACAATTAAATAGTCAAATTTATAGTAAATGATATAAAATTTAATTATAAAATTTTAAATATAATTATTTTAAATTTTAGCATCCGAATAAGATTTCATTAAAGTAGGTTTTCTTAAAAAGGGCACTGACTTTGATTTAATAATAGGTTTTCCATAGAGATTTAATTGACTCTAGAGTGAAATGATGCTTTGCGAAAAGTGCGTGGCAATAAATCAATAAAGCATTATTCGAATGCTTCACCTAGTCGCTAGAGTTTTCAAATGCGAAATGGTAAATCCGCGGATGGCTGGCGCCGCCCTTGAATATCGCCATTTTAGCCCTCAAATTATATCATTAATTACTATATTTAAGCTATACATTCAAAATTGATATATTTTTATATTTCTCATTTAGGCGCACATATCTATAATTTTACTTTTTAAATCAGTGCTTTATATCATATAGATTTGCCCGTCGGAAAATCGACATTTTTTTTGCTGAATTATGCATACGACACCTGTTTCTTGCCATGCCGTTAAGAGTATGACTCGTCAATATAGTAAAACCAGCTAAACACACAGGCAACGCTCAGATTTTCACTTTAGATGAGCGAGTGAGTCAATTAAATCTCTATTTAGTTTCTCCGCCCCCCTTCTCTCCCAGACTCATTATGTTATCAGGTAATTGTAATATAACAATACATAGTAAATAAATGATACAACTTAAAACACTTTGCAAAATCAAAATAGATTGAGTTTATATTAAATTAATGAAAAAAGTCAGATTTAATTATGTTCTCACTATGAAAGTTCCTAATATTGTAAACACTACAAGTATAAAATGTTTTTGGATGAAAAGTAAACTGTGTAAAATGCAAAAATCTAGTTATAAGATTCTAGCTATTAATTGTATTACTACGAAAGAAAGAGTCAATGGGATGCTCACAAAACCTCTAAACAAGCATACCTACACACTCATGTTCAACTGGTACCTGCAAAATATGATTTGACGAATATTCACTGAATCAAGCTTGAAATTTGTAAGATATATTTCGTGATGAGTTTATAAAAGAGTTTGGGATGGCAGACCATGTCAAAGACTTCGACAAAATAAATACAGGGTGCACAGTAATATGATGTCGTGCAAAGTCTTTAGTTTAAGGCTATTACCCAATCGTTCAAAGCTGTCAGAAGTTGAGTTCCAGTTGACTGACGCGATATTAGAAAAGGTTTCCCGAATACATTAGGAGTAAAGATGGAACACATGTAAATAAAAGTATATAATAATAGCATAAAATGGGGACATATTTATAGGTATACACGAGCACAATTAGTTATTAGAAAATATAATCATTAAATCATTTTGCAAGTTAACTGTGATGAGGAATGTCAGATTAATTATTTTTGTATATTATCTGTACTAATATTATTAATTGCATGTACACACAATTAGTTTCACTTTCTAATATACTAAACTAACGTGCGATGTAATTCTTAATTACTTACTTCATGCTTTTATACCGTATCACGACGCAACAGTGGTCAAATTCAACACATCACGCATTTTTTAGAAACAATGTAAATTTCGTGAATATTGTGCCAGTGGATACTCATTCAAGCCGTGCATCTTAACATAACTTCAAATCCAACAACTCTTCCTCAATGAGATATAATAAATAACTTGAAGGTGCGAGACACCTAGGATAGTGTGATATATTTTAGAAATACAGTAATTAGAGAATATTTCAGTTTCAAATTTACATTACAATTGATGCTAACACAATAAAAATATTGAATCATATGAAAATTATTATTTTATTACTTTTTGTTAAAATACTTGATCCTCTACATAATTTTAATATATATAAATATTGTACGAGTATTTTGTATGAACACAATAAATTTATGATATTAGTAAATATCTTTCGGAACAACTAGTTACAATATATACATCTTATATATATATTTTTTACATATACTTTTTATTCTACTTCGTGTTTCAAATTACCTTTTGGTATAAATGTCAAAATGTATTTTGTTATAATATATCAAAATCACAATTCAAAAAATGTTTTATGATAATCAGATTTAATTGAAAAATAAACAAAAACTTTTTATGTCTTAAATGTAAGCACTTAAATAAAAACTTAAGTAGTAACAAGTTTTATATTAATTCCTTTAATTCAAAGTTTTGTTAACGAATTTAAATTAAAAATTTTAAAACAAAACTTACATAGATATTTCATATCAAAATTTTATATTATTTTTCTGGTTGTGGGACGTGTCTAAAATATACCTTTTGTTTTGCGCAGTTTTTTATATTTGTTATCTTAACCATTCATGTAAAGTTTGTATCAGAGCAAGAGACAGATATTTCCCTATTATTATCTCTAAAATGTCGTGTTTAACGCTTAAATACTCAATTTGTTGTTTCCTCAAACGATTAAAACTGAGCCTCTGTATTATAAAAATGTTTCGGGAAGTTTATTTTTAATATAAATATAAAAATACTTGCTTTAAAAAGTATTATGCACTTATGTTTACATGATGTGATGATAGTCATTAAATAAAGTTTAGATGCTCTGATGAAAATAACTTTATAATGAACTTTAAAATATTATTAAAAATATTTCTTTTCAGATTAACTTTTTAAAACTGATATTTAAAACAAAAAATCATAATACAGTATAATGACTTTTAATACATAACAATAGTTACTATTTCCATTATATTTGACCTTTAGATGAAAAATATATAATATACACATTATTTACCTTCTTTAAAGTAATTAGCGTAGGCTCATCGTACTTCGATATTATGTGAAGTAGGCATTTTAATTAAACCACACAATCTTCCTTTATATAGATCTCTTATTAATAACTGTGCCCCCTTATTCTTAACGTGTTTTAGGTTAACGTGTTCAACACAAATTTGTAACTGGCTGGAACTACTCGAGCACCTTTAAGCGAACGTGTCGCTACTGACTACTGATAAGTAGTGAGTTACAATAAATATAAATAATACGCACCGGATAAAAAATAAACTATAATAATAATAATAAATGTTTTTTATTTAGAAAAAGTGGCATGTACATAATGGGAATCGGATACATATATGTAGACGTAAACAAAAATAATGATACCATATAAACTAATCCCTTTATAAAAAGTTAGTAGAGTCACTTTGCACTGGGAGTCCAATTTGTCAATGACTTAATCATTAATAGCTATCTCTTGCCATTTTACAGAATTCGATTTCGTTTTTAAATGTGTTGATATGAATTCAATTTTCACAAAAAAGGGAAGAGGTATATAAAAATCGTTATCTCAAAAGAGTGTTGCAACTATGTATTATATTTCACAATGTTGCACCTATTCTTCAAATAATTCTTCTGTGGCATAAAACGAAAAGAGATGAACAGTGCTGATACCCACTTTCATTTCATATTGTAGTGATCAAAACTGATCGAGATTATTTTGGCAGGGATGATGGCAACTTATCTAGACCACCTCCTTCCTTCTTGCTATCCTGATCAAATTCAACATATATATACATGTATACCAAAAAATGTCAAAATAAAAAAATTATGTAATCTTCTTTTGGCAATGCTTTGTTCAAAATATATAATACAAAATAAATTTGTCAGAAATTATGACATAAACTTTTGTTTTTAAATTTCGTTTATTCTATTGCATTTTATTGTTAACAAACAAGTAAATAACTTGCAAATATATTTTCGATGTGATTCATGCAAAATTTTATCAATTCATTTTATTTTATGGCTTCCATAAACATTACTATATAGCTTTAAATACTATTTCAAAAGTACATTTTGAATGATTCAGAGTACACATATTAAGATATGACTAAAACTATTCTTGACCATTGTTTTATCTCAAATGCTTTATATTGAAGCACCTATAATATTCGTCAATGTCGATTTAAAATATTATTCATTGTACTTATATAAACAAACCAGTATAATTTAATATACAATACTTAGATTATAATATTGATTGCAACTATTTTTTCTCAATTAATATCACTTATGAATGTGTACTCTTGGCAATCATTTATTTCAATTGAAACATACCGATAAGTTTATATTAGTGTAATGTATGTAATTAAACTTTTAAATGAAGAGAAAAAGTAATTTTTGTTAGCTACCTACAAAAATCACACTATTGACTTATTATAATTCTTGACAGATTTTAAAAATTTTGTAGTTTTCTGGGAAATACGTTTTAGATACATGATGCAATATCAAAATACCATATCAAATATCTTTTAAAGTAATGAAAGAGCAGTTAACTTAGTGTTAGATTAATGTGTTGCTTAAATCATATGAAATAATGTTTAAAATTATTCCACTCCTTATTTATTTATATCCATGATCGTGTAATAATAATAACGTAGTTTAGGATACGTAAAACAGGAATAGAGAAAAGTTATTAATTACAATAATTGAACAACAATTTATTTTACTAAATACAACAATATCATTTTGCTGATTAAAAAGTGGTATGTACAGGAACAAATACACGTATATATATATTTAATATCAAATACAAATTAATTGGTTTATACATGTATTTACAGTGTGTGTAAGCAGATTTTGTAAATAATCAATTATCTCAAATGTATTATACTTTGGTCTCATTTGACATTTATTACCTGTAATCATTTAACACATGTCATGTTTGGATTTTGCTTTTTCATATATACTCAATTACACGGATAATTAAAAAATAATGGGAAAACGTGGCTAACATTTTTATTCTCTATGTAAATTTATGCAAATTGATAATGGGGACTAACAAATAGTGATACAAAAAGTATTTTATATTTGTACTAAATAATTTGAATAAGTATATATCCAGTTTAGAATAGTATTCCATTTAATGTATGCTTTAAAATGTTCTCTTCATCTCTTTTTTTAATGTGAAAACACATAGATATATTCTAGAAAAATGTATAAACATGTTTTAAATAACGAGAAAATAAGTTAATGTTGTAAGGAAATACAGGTATCTTCCGAAATTGATTGATATCTTGATGTTTTCTGTAATAGTTATTATAACAGTGTATTAGTATGATCATTGTATTATTATCTTAAAAAAATAGCACACGATTAAATTATACAAATTACAAGAGACTAAAAATTAAAACATTAACGGTTTTATTTGTTTAGCAGTATTTGATTTCTACCTATGTACAAACCTACCTATGCACAAATTTAGTTTTTGTGCGTATTAATTTGGCTTTAAATTTAATCGAAGGTAAGTCTGCATTCTTTAATTAACATTACAAAATACATATCCTTATTCAAATTATCTATCTGTTTTCAGAATATGTACATATTTGTCTGTAGAATATGTAACAATTCAATATTTTAATTTGATACATCAAATTATCTAGAAATATCGACCTATTTAAAACTGCGAATTAGATCTATAATGGATTTTAAATGAACCGATGAATTTGCCACTATACATAGTTCGAAATTAAATATATTTGTAGGTATGTATGTACAAAGTATCATTTGGAGTTCAATTTGTCAGTTTGACTTCTTTGGAGTGTGCCAACCGTGAATTACATGTTAATAAATATAAATTGTATCTATTTTAATATCAACTAGAAGTTACTTCCTGGTCATAGAAACACGCACGGAATGGTTGTATAGTCCTTCTGCCATTAGGCGAACTGCGAGATTATTCGCACTTTCAGTGGTCTGGAATAAAAAAACAATAACATATAATAGCTGAGTAATATTCACTCAATCATAAGTTTCTAATATTCAATATAAATATATTATAATTATAAAATAAGGTATATTATTAAATTAGCCACCTTACTTAAACAATTAGTCATACAATGAAAAATACTGACATTTGCTATAATTATAAGCGTACATAGTAAAACATGAATTAAAATGTTATGCACATATTGTTTTTAATACTATCTTCTCTTATTTGTAATGTAATGTACAATATTCAAAATAAAATTATTAGAGTGTTTTAATAATTTTTTTTAAATAGACACAAGCGATGTTATAACTCGTTATAGACGATATTGAATCGTTCAGTTTTGTTGTTGTTATGAACGCATATTTCAAACACCCACATGAGCATTTCACATTTTTATACATATATATATATAATGATTATATATAATTAATGATGTTTAATAATTTTTTTTTAATAATAAAATGTTTTATTTAATAGAATTTTTTAAATGATTTTAGTGCTATATACTATGTTTAAAAACTTTTTTAAAGAATAGCACTCCTTTTTTTGATAGGGATGAAATATTACAATTTTAGTATCGAAGAATTTGCTTATATATTGATATATGGAATCCCATATGGTATTCAGCCAGTTAAAAGTTATAATATTTAAAAATATTCTGCTTTAGAAATAAATTGAAAAATTGAAATTTTTTTAATATAGTATTGAAATAGTTAAATTTCTTAAATGTACTCATGCATTAACAAAACATTATGATTATATTATATAGACATGTCTAAGGATAAAACAAAAGTTTTTATTAACAAAGTAACAATTAAAAACATTGAAGTATTACTAAATTTTGTATTAATTCCAACATAAAAAATATCTTTAATAGTATATAAATAATTTTTAATTTTGATACTTGTGTTTAAGAGTATATATTAATGTAATTAATTGTAATGTCATGCATATTGTTCTCTATGGCGGAAAGATATTATGAGCTATCCTGAAATTAATTAGTTATATATATTGACGTGGATGGATTTGTAACTTTACTTCAAAACATGTTTTCCATCTTCACATTACTATACAAATGTACCAAATTACATTTCACTGTATTATATCATTTTTAATAATAAGCATAGGAGTTTGAACAAACCGTTACAGGTGACCCTTTCTTGGCTTTTGCACGTTTGTTTTGGAACCAGATTTTCACCTGTGACTCATTCAAATCTAATTCTTTAGCCAACTTTTGACGGCGTTCTTCGTTAAGATACCTAAATAGTGGTATTAAAAATATTGCTTTAGGATGCATCATAGTGTACAAAAATTAATATAATCATTAACAACCTAAATGAAACATTTTAAACTAAACATGTATAAAAAAAGTTTATATTCAATCATCCTATTTTTGAGTAACTTTTTTTTCTGTAGTAACTGGACTGTCTTTGTTGAATATAATATTTATGTACTAAAAAGAATCTTGTGTTTGATATTATTCTATAATATAATATATTTAATTTGATGACTGCATAAAACAATATACGTTTGTCACTAAAGCATGTGATTTCTGATTGGTACATATTTAGCCACCTAAATTACTATCCAGTAATATGTTGAATTTAATATTTTGTAATTTCAAAAGTGTTACGTTTAGTTAATATAATATTAATTTACTTGCGTTAATTATTATTTCTTGTTTGTGGCCTATAATATTATTTATCTTGTAGCTTACTACCATTTAGTTTTTGAAATTTTGATTTATTATACTAAATAAAAACGGTTTATAAATAGTTAATATTTTGAATAATATATTTGTATTCTAATATTTAACACAAAACTAACAAATATGTCTTTCTTACCTGTTTACGTCAAATTCCTGCTTAAGAAATTTTAACTGGTCGTTTGTGAATGATGTGCGGGGTCGTTTTCCGTTCTCTGAATTGTTTTTTGACGACTTCTTCTGTTTCCGAACTCGAGGACCTTAATGGATAAATTAAAATTAGTTAATAAAGTTAAAGTATTACCTTTTTGTGGTTATTGAGTGCTCGTGGTGTTTGAAACATTACATAAGATCAAATGAGTTTATAATTGACTAAATTGGAATAAAACAAAAATAAAGAAATAAAGCAATTCTGTCGCAAATGGAATATAGAACACAAATATATTTTTTCAGATCGCTTGTCAATGATATAGAAAAATAAGTTTTTAAGAGAATAATGGGGTTAGTATAAGTATATGCATATAAGCATAGATCAAAACAGAGTACAAATTTGAATGATAAGTCAACATAATATTCATGATGATATTCGTCATGATATAAATCAATTAGTAATATTGATTATTTTTATTAAATCTGGGAACGTAAATATTCCCATTTTCAATTCAAGTAAAATATTGGTAAAATGGTATTTTTATTAAATATTAAATTTTTAATCATGAAAATATAACTATAATGACAACAGGTCGTTGAAAACTCAATATTTAAATATTTACATATTATTTTAGTTTTTATAATATCTGTTATAAACTTAGAAAAATGTAAAAAAAATATTTATGATATACATATTATCATACAGAGAAAAATAGTGACAAAAATATTAATACAGGATATACAAAAATTGTCCAGTAACTAACTTTAATAAACTTGCTTAGAAATTCCGAATGAAACGATTTGCCAGAAATTTTACATTAAGCAAATAAACATTGGCAAGACTTCAGTGGTATGTTCAATTTATACAATTTTTAAAAAATTTTAAAATATTACATCAAATTAAATTAAAATAAATATTATTGAAACTCATTTCAAAATTATTATTTTTTAAATATATTACAACAAAGCCTAACAATTTTTTTAATTTGAAATTTATTATTTATATTTTAGTATGTACCATAATAGTCTCCTTGAACTAAGCAATATTTGCAGTAGAACAATTTATGTGAAATGTTAATGGTTAATATGTTTAGAATTTTATGGGAGTGTCTTTTGAATAATAAACTATGTCTATTTACTCATTTCATTGATATTAGTTTACATTTTATGTTGTTATATGTTAAATAGCAAATGGCAAACTTAAAAGAGTTTAGAAATGAAAACGATATTACAATCATAAGTGCGATAATGTTTAGTAATTAAAAATAAAATGCAATGGACAAAATTATTACATAATTTAACTTATACACAAAACAAAAAAATATAATTTAATTGTAAACCTGCAGCTTGGAGGAATGAATATGACGTATATAGATATATCAGAAAGTAATTACACGAAACTTGGTTTATCGCTAATTGTTTAATTACCGCATCTCTGCAGGCCTACTCGACCGGGGGGTAGTTTGCACGAAGGACAACAACCCCGAGATCCTATCCTCGAGATAAGGAGGTGACTGGCAGAAGCTTGACAAGATCACATAATAACGATAGTAAGGTTACATACATTTTATGGAGATAATTTGTTGCCTAGCATGATCTAGAAGTATACCGAAGTACCAAGTTTTAGCGTAAAATTTCTTGAATGTATATAAGAGAAGGCAAAGAGATGTAAATTGGGTGCATTTTCCCGTATGATGTGGTCTCTGAATCTTACTTTTATTTATGATTAGAGGAACCAATTACCAAAGTCTTTAATGCCACGCGTGAGGATGTTTTTCAGAATTTATAATCCTCAAGAGAGACCCTCTCACTCTTCCTCTTTCTCTTCCACTTTACATCAACTATAATATCAAGATTGACTAGCTAAGTTACCTGAGACCATGTTCTTTTCTCTCTATTCCCACTGCGAGGGTTCGACCCAGTGTCATGTAGAGAAAAGTGTTGCTCCAAAGAATTCTAATACATCTTCTGGGACCGGACCCCATATTGAGGACCCCTAACTATGTTCCGATTTGTGATGACAGTGGACATGTCAACACACGGCACCCCCTACCAAGGGTGTCCCTTCGCGTATTACAATTTTACTTTCGAAAAAACATGATTTTCCTAATAATCCTTCATTACAGATGACTTTTGTAAACTGCTATTTTAACCCCTGCCGCCCCTTGGGACCGTGCATGTATTTTATACTTTACTCAATAGGTAATTTCTGCCTTCATATTATATTATACTGTTCGAGTAATTACCTCATCTATCCATAATTGTAAGTAAACATGAATATTATATTCTCGTATTGATGCGAACAGATGACATAAAATATAGAGTAGAGTAATCGTCTTTCTTAGTTATATGCGATATTATATCAGTTGCTACTTATGTTTACATATGCAGGGATATAATATGCGAGAGTTTGATTGACGGATTACTTTTTAATTGAATAATAATAAAATCGCCATCAGCAATTATGTATGTCACTGAACTAAATAGAAGATGTACATGTAGTAATGTAGGTACCAATTATTAACTACATTATGGTTAATATAAACATGTACAATGTATTTACAATGTAGTATAACTACATTTATGATGTATTAGTAACATTTACCTGTCAGTAAGTTTTATCACAATTATGTATATATATATGTGTGTATTTTTAAACTGGTTAAAATTTTATATACATAGTTTAAATTATAGATATTTGTATTGCATTATAATATAGACTGTATTCATTAATTTCTATGTTTTAAATTCAACTTTATTAAATGCATATTGTAACATAATAAAGTATAGTATTTTAAAAAGCGTTCGGCATATTTTTCCATGAATCCATAATCTATCCTTAACAATTTGTTTTTTGGATAAATTTTTATTGTTTACAATTGTTAAATTTTGCATATAAACACAAACAAAATGTTTATTTAAGGATTATATATATGTATATATATGTAGTTGTGACAGAGAAAAAGATTTAAATAAAAAAAGAAAAATAATCAGTAATATGTAATATGCGTAATATGTAACTATATGTATGTTAATTGTCTATAAAATACGAAATACCACGACTTTCAGCTGTTAATTTATAAAACGATAATAGATATGTCCTAAGGTTTGTCCCAATGTATATGGAACGGTCAAAAAATGAAAATACAATTACAATTTTAAATTAAAATAAATTGTTTTAAATTATTATTTTCGGTATTTTAACTAATTCTAAACATTTTTTTGCGAAAATTACAATTCAATAAAGCTATCGACAAGTCTGTAACATATTATAATCTATCAATAGAACCGCGTCTTTTGCAGATATGTTTTGCGTTTATATGCTAATAGTTACTAATCTGTAGACATGTAGACAAACATGTATATTAATTATAACATGAAATAAAAAATGAACACGAATCTGGGTGCCCATAAATCTTCTTGGCTCCTAATTTTAATTTGACCGCCACATAAAAATGGAAAATTACGCATCTTACATCAATCACCTAGAAAATAAGTATATGCGATTTCCATACAAAAAACAAAATATGCGAATTAATCTAATTGAAACACGATTATGACAAACATGGCTGAATAGTTCTAACAGTCGACGGAACAGGACCATATCAAAGAAGAGAGTTTTGGAATAGAAATGTCTATTTTATGTTTCTGTCAATATAATAATCATCGAAATAGAATAATGCATATTATTTATGTTTCTCTCTCCTATTGCTAATCATATAATAGGGATATTATCGACATAATGTAAATTGAAATTAGTCAAACAGGCGTGGTATATTATCGTTGCCCCTAATCTCAAAAGTCGCTTTAAGTGTTTGAAAATTTAGTCGTTAAGCAAATGTTTGTCAACTTCAAAAAACAGGTGACGGGGTTATAGAAGCGTGGAACTGTACAAATTTATGCAGTTAATCGACTGAAAATTCCCTTGATGAAGCTGATATGGACTGGCAACATGTAGGGGTAAATAGAGCGAGAAACTTTAAATTTTGGGGGATTATCTATATTACTGTGCAAATGGAGTGTGTACGGAGGGCCACAAAAGTGTGGTAAAATGAGACATCGTCGCAATTTCGACGGCTCAGAAGGAAACATGGAAACTCATGTACTTTTTTGGCGTGTTTGACATTCCATGCCTTGCAACTACACGACTTCAACAGATATATATATATATGTATATATAACGTCTGTATAATATAACTATCTTTAAGGAAGGGGAGACAATCATTGGAAGGGGGCTGGTATTGATGCGCATGAATGTGGAAGAATATTGTGTTTTTCAGCGGCCATACATATCATGAATACCGTCCAATCTCGTCACTATTCGGGAATACAGCGGTTAAGACAACTGATGATGCCTTGGTTACGGTTCCGAATCGTAGTAACCCCCACCTATGTACACACGCCGGGAGATTAAGGAGGAGAATGAAGAGGAGGTAAGAAAATTATAAACGAGAAAACGATTCCATTGACTACATTGCGCCGTGGTGGGCAGTCCAATAGCCGTATGTCTGGTGCCAGGATGGCTTATTACTTTATCACTCGACTAATTGCCTTGTCGAAAGGTAAGTATATATGTAAATCCCCAAATGGGGAAATTACAAGCGCGTGTATTCTGTAAAGAGATGTAGGTACACATTATGTGACACTGAAAATGGGGAACGGGCGACAGCGGGCATAATTAGACGCAAATTACCTTACTTGTATGTACAACATAATCTATATATATATGTTACTATTATACATATGTGCATAAATAAGCCAACTTGCCATATAATATTATTAGTTTATAGAGAATGTGATAACTTAGGTACATGAAGTTTAGACCAAATTGTAAAATATATGCGGTTTGAAATGTATTGGTGAGAAATAATTTTTAAATAGCCTTGGAAATGCATTTTTTACATGAGGCAGTAAAGCAGACAGGCTGTTAAAAGCAAATTATTATAACATGTAGGTAGTTTAGTTGAAGATGTTTAAATTTTTAGTTGTCCCATAAATGTAAGTTATAATTTCTTAGTGATTAAAGGCTTCCCTCTAATTTCTCCAAACAGCACGTTTGGTTTAAGAATTTGCAAACTACTGATAAAGTCGGCACTGCCACTCGTCTGTCATTACCCTTATAGCAGATTAATTTGGCCTCTCAAAGGCAACAGTTTATCTAAATTAAATCTAGTTGAGATCGGTAGCTGTGGACAGACCGATAAGTTCATCAACTCCGCTTGGCTTCCATAAGGATCCCCTTTGCTTTTCATTCCATTTTGTAGGGTTTAATTTAACGGCGGTTAGCGAGCGACTCTTCTTGTATCGAGAGGAGATCAATCGTCTCTCAGTCTATTCAGAAATAATTATTAATCCGTGAATGAGTCTAAACACAATTCTCGAAACTATTAAACGAAGACGGTGGCGATTTCAAGAGCTTATTTTCGAAAGGCACTCGGGTGGAATCAAGAATCGTCAATGCGGCGCGAGGAGCAAGTTTTCCAAATAGTTATCTCTTTTTCTCTTCCTTTTTAGAACTATCACTTTGTATACGCTTTAGGTACCATCGTGTGTTAATTGGATGAGTTTGGTAATTAGTATTCGAGGGCTGTTATCAAAAGCTGAAAGTCAGAGACCCACTAGACCGCTAAAATTTTCGTTTGGCAGCGATTATTATAACAGTCGTTCCAAATACTGATGTGCTGTATCGCTTCAATTCTATCGCAGTTGATTACCTGACTGAATGTGTTGACAAAAATTATTTTGACAAAGAAAATATTTGCTTTTTCTTCTCTCTCGGCCAGAAGCTATATGTCCTCATCGTATCATTTTATTGCTAAGATGAATTTAAAATATATTTATATTTATGTTTTGTTAATGAATCTTTCGGTCGTATAAAAAATATTTCCAAAGTAGACAAAGATGTATATATATACAAAAGAGAGGAAAATATGAAATATTTACTTAATTTTATTCTATTCATGATGAAATCAATATATACACAAACACCTTTGTCAGATTTTACTAAAAAGTATACTTTATAAATAGAGTATAAATTAAAGTGTAAATAAAGTATACTTTATAAGGTATCAATAATTTTATCACATTTTTGTTTAGCATTTTCTGCCAAAGATCTAATAAAAATAACGACAATACCCATAATATGACCATTAACTTTCAAAGTTTATTTTTTTCACAAAAGGAAATAATATATTCGTTAAAATATACTAAATACGTTAAATCATATTTCACTGTAAATTCCGTATAATTAATTCATTTAATGTATTTTTATATTCGAAGTAAATTTTGAAATTCGTTTGATTCTCTTAATTAAATACATGTATTAGATTTCATCTTTCATTATCTATTTATGTATAACTTTAAGTATATATTATATAAAAAGTTTATAAACATAGGTGTCAAATTAATTGAAACCAAACTCCTGAAAACATTTATTCATTCGTTAAATAAATGGAATTACTAGTAAGTACAAAATTAAATTTACGCTGCGTTACAGATTTATTATACACCGCATAGTTAAAAAATATACTTAATATATATATAATATGGTACAGAAAAATCACTGATTACGCAATGTATATATATTCGATATGTGTTTTCTAAAGAATACAGTAGCTAGTGCTTTTTCTGACTTGTTTTATTTTATATGTGGTGCACAGATGAATCATGAATTTATATGTAGTCATTTGTATTAACAAATTTAGGACGACATAGTGAAATAAATTTAAGTTTAATAAAATTATATAAATATGTAGTTTCTTTTTTCTTTATATTAAAATAAATAATATTATACATTCTTATGCAAATAGAAGAATAAACATACCATATTGAGACAAGTTCAATTATAAATGGACATAATCTATTTTCAATAAGATTAAACCACTTGGATATTTATTTTTAATAATAATGATAAGAAGAAGAATGATAATAATAATAATAATAATTGTAAAATATTAAATTAATATTAATGAAAAGTATCGTTTATGTATATTACAGTTAAATATTATAAATATTAATAAAATAGTCATTAATTGAAATAATTATTTATAGTTTAAGAGCATTTTGGATAATTAATTCTAATTTATTTCTAAAATTTCACACATTGAACAAATTTATGTAATTAAAATGATGTGTCAGATAATATTATATATTATATAATATTGTATAGCTTGAATTTATCATTATAAGAAATATATTATTTTAACACATATAAATAATTAAAATAAATATATAAATTAAATTTTCTATATAAAATAGTTGTAACATAGTCATTTTTTAAATAAACGTTTTAAATAACAGTTTTGAACACTTAATAGCAATTTGTAAACGATTTTTTAAGTTGAATTTATACTCTAAAGATATTTAAAATATCGATTATATCGATACTTTAAAAAAATTACTCAAAAATTCTACTAATAAACTTATTCCTTAACAATTCCTTATATGCCTATAAACAACACATGTAAACACATATTGCAAGATACAAACATACAGATATATGCTGTGGGTAAGACCAAAAATTGGAAACATTTAAATATTAAGGTAAGTAAATACGTTACATGAAATTGATTATGTACTATATTGAGCATGATTATAATATCTAAATATGACTATATTGCATTTAAGAAACAAGATATTATATTACTGTGCGTATTAATTCATTAACATATATGAATCTATAAAACCACGTTAATTTTTTATGAAAGAAATACATATCAAAATTGTATTTCAAATTGAATTCTGAAACTACTTTACATTGAATATTACACATAATATAAACTATGTCTAATTATTTTCACAACATGTAACGTTATTTCAACATCTGCATTGAAAAATGTAGCAAATTATTGATTAATGCGCCTATGTCAAATAACAAAATGTTGCGTAATTAAAGACACCGAGTTTACATTTATATACTTAATTATATGTTTAATCAAAATGTGTAACCTTTTTAATTATAATTTGCAAGAAAATTCTTAATACAACTCAATAAAACGCTAATTTTTGTATCAAACCAATGTTCAAATTAACAAGTCAAAATAAAATAAATTCCAAACTATAATTTATCATTAATTTGTATTTTAGTGAAAATGATAAAGATAGATAATATGAAATATGACAAGGCTTAGATTTTGAAGCTTAAATCTTACTTTCAATATTGAAGATGGATAAATTATATTAATAATAATTAAATAAGCTTAAGTGCCAAGGATAAATAATTTAAAATATAGGGTTATTTAAAAATTACCTTTATTAAAACATGTTTTATTTATTTACAGGAAGTGTGAAATGTTAAATGCGTTTGTCTCAGTTCAGGCGCCCTCAGATTGAATTAATTGTTCACAGGCACTTTTGAGTGTGGAGTGTTAGATTTTTAGGTATTGATTTATTTAAGCGTATTTCTTTAAATGAGTTTCGGATAAAAAACGCAGATTATTTTTATTATATTTCTAATTTAAATTAGTATATATTATATTTAAAAAACAGCTTTAAATAACTTTAATTAGAAATAGTTGCTGATATAAAGCTATACTAACAAAAATGAATTGTCGCATTATATGGGTTTGATACGGAATAATTAAGAATAATAGTTTAAAATTAAATTTGATCTTATATTATTAGCATACAAACAGTTTACTTGGCACCATTGTGACATACGTTGTTTGACGCTGTCAATAAAAAAAAATACAATTTGTCCAAAATGTCCCCCTGTTAAGATATTTATAATTTTTAATTTATACTATAGTGTTATAATTCAAATACAAAATATCTATTTAATAATTTAATAATAACAATTAAAAGAATACTGTTGTCTATTAAATTTATGTACCATCAGCTTTTATTATATTTGTTAACTATAACAAGCAATGTTAACCGAATAATGAATGATTGTGACCTAAAAGTTATTGTGTAACGTTATTACTGAGACATGTGCAAAAAATAATAACATTTAAACGCTTTATATTTACAGAAAATCTTTCCAATAAATGTAAATAAGAAATGTAGATAATTTGTGGATAAGTTGTGAAGCATTAAAAATAAACCAATGATTGTTGTTTTGATAAATAATGTATGCATAATATGTATATTACTTTGAAAAGAAAATATTAAAAGTCAGTATTAAATTTATACGTAAATATATAAATGTATATAGGTACACTTTGATTAAGCAACATTAATAATTTTAATTGCGTATCTCTTAATTGAAGCCCTTCATTGCATTAATTATTTATATAATACTAAAGTTATTTTATAATATAGTGATAATAGAATGTTATATAGTAAAAGTTGCTAAAATAGGTATGTGTGGAACTTATACTAAAATTTTATATGAAAAATCTGTTATTTCAATTTTATTTATATAATTTTTTTATTGACGTTTTTCCAATAACTTTAGTTCTATTTACACTTTTTAATTGTTTTCTATGCTTTTTAAATTTGAAAAATGTACAATTTATTTTAAACAAGAGTAAATTAAAAAATATACTTTTTAAATAATATCAAACTGATATTACATTTTTATACACATAAAGAACACGTTAAATAAAAATCTAAAATACCAAAAATGGATAAAAATAAGTATTTATTTATAAAAGCATTTTTTGGAAAACGTGTCTTTCTATTAAAGTATTTGAATCTATATTTGAAAAATATATTTTTGTTTTTATAAAATTATTATACTTAAAGTTAAGTCAATAAGCATTTTAACAGTCGTCTATTCTCTTCCTTTGAATATAATAAATATGTGTTATTATAGAAACACTTTTATAGATTGATTGCCTTAATTACAATTGAATTATACGTTTAATCGATATATTCTATTTTATATTTATCTCATTAAATTATCTAAATCATCAACATTTGACAACGATTATACTATACATACATAGGCATAGAAATTCATAATTAAATTCGAAATGAATTATATAATACATGTATTTACCCGGAATTATACTTAGATTTTTGACAATTATTGTAACAGATATTTGTTACACATAAACTCAATAAATATCATGTTCTCATAAAAAATAATTACAATAAAAGAATAAAAAGTACTT
The DNA here is from genome assembly GCA_036023295.1 of Invenusta paracnida. Classification (NCBI taxonomy): domain Eukaryota; kingdom Metazoa; phylum Platyhelminthes; order Proseriata; family Coelogynoporidae; genus Invenusta; species Invenusta paracnida. The sequence goes on from JAYRBW010072028.1 coordinate 21,245, forward strand.
CTAAAACTCATATCTCAAATGAGTACAATATAGTTCTCATAATAGATGTATATATCTATATATTTTATAGTTGGAATAATATTCTTTGGATGCACTGCTTAAATTATTCTCTCGCAAGAAAAATATCTGTTAATTCAAAACCTTAGAATAATTAAAATATATAAACTATTTTAATTCTTCAAATATTTCTGTTTCTTTTCACATTCATTATATATTACAATAGTTGTTTCACTTCAATCACATAATAACATGCGGGCATCCTCGAATGCTTTCTTCTGTATAGAAAGGAACCAAGAAAAATAAGAACCATAAATAATAGGAAAGGTTAAAATCTCTCACCTGAGGAAGGTCTGTCCGAGTATCGAGTACAGTAGACCCAGGCTGGCCAGACTCGGTTGAGACTCCCTCCTCCACTTCCCTCACTGTCCACGACGCTTCGACTTTGGCTTCCCTCTCGGGTCAATCTCTCTCCTCTGCGCATATGTTCGGAGGTCACACCTCCTCCCCTCTCTGAGGTCTCATCTTCCTCCTCTTCCTCCTCCTCCTCACCTTCAGAGCGACTGAGAAAACGAGATGAGGTGGACACGAAACCGCCACCACTACAGTGAATTCCAAAGTCTGGTTTGAGGATCTCATCGACAAGAAACCGAGTGAACTTGCGTTGATGATCGGAACCGGGACTCACAGAAGAGGAACCAGATTCCTCTGCAAGCTCCTCGTAGTCTTCACCTTCACTTATGGATTCGGGACGCGGAGACTTAATTGTCACGACAGAATCCATAATTATGCAGACAGTTTAGTTAACAAGTAAACGAATTAATATTTTGAAAGCCTTCCTTTATAAGGAATTTATATTTACTCTTCTTGTAACTCGTTGGCTCTTTTTTGGAGAAAAATGAAATGCATCTGGTGGTCGCAGCTGTGGCGAGTTAGAGAGAATTACCTATACCGACCGTGCTAATTTAATGAATCAGTCGCTAATTGAGGCTGGTGTTTAGCCCAGCGCTCAGTTAGTAGATATTTATCGGAAGAGCTTATCAGTATTTAGCACCAGGATAGACTAGACCACCATCCTGTGCCATTTATCATGCATCGCCTCTCTTTCTCATTGCATTTGAACAAAGTTTTGCCTAGGTTTTTTCCTTGACTTTTCTATCTCTCTCCCCTTCTTTCACTGCAAATTTTTGCCTTCCCTTTTTTCAGAAATTTCGAGTTCGTTTCACAAGTTGAGCCAATCGCGAGGAGGTTAGAAGGAAGCGCGCTTTGCGGCACGGCACCACAGTATACCCTGGTGATGATGGCTGCCTGTCTGTTAATAAGGATATCTTTCAGTTTACTTAATTTACCTATATGTGTACATGCATGTATAATGCATTCTTGCCGTGTAGACAGAAATATTATCGCAACATGTGCGCTTACACTAAACTAACTGTTGGTTCAAAACGGATAATGATATATATATAAGCATACAAAATATAGTTGTCTATCATTTTCATAATCCATAGTTTTATCAGAATTTTGATAAATAAACATTGGAAAATGAAGTAAAGCTTGTTCTATTATTAAACTATAATTTTATTCACCTAATTTAGGCACACAAACGACGAATATTACGCACAAATATGTCTAACATTAACACTTTTATGTCTAGATTTATAATATAGTGATGTCGACTATAGGAATTAGAACATATGGTATCTCAATATGTGTACTGTGAACGAAAATTATAAAGTACCTAAAGCTTTGATATATTTGGTTGACATGGGTCTAATTATGCGCTCGGCAATTATAAAAGGAGTGTTGTATTGACAAATCAATTATGCAATTTAGAACACGGTGGGTGTTCCTCTAAATTCAATTTACCGGGTGGGTCATTTATGTGCCTAAATATAGGCATATATATGTATATAGCAACAAAATTATACCATAAAAGAATATATTTTGTGGGGAATGCTAAAGTTTTACAAATCATTTATATTTTAAATAATTAGTAACGTAGCAAAATCGTAAACTGCAAATTTAGTATGTTCATACGAATCCATACTGTAGCTATAATACTATATAATGTAAAAAATATGACAATTATTAACTGTATATTGATATAACATTGAAAATATGTCTAAAGTATTAAATTAAAATAAACAATTAAATCACAAATTCTGGTTTTATACACTTAGGTATACATAGGTAATTATTTTCAAGAAATAAAAAATAATGACAGAAATTTTGTTATTCGTTATACCTATTTGATACAAATGGGGAAAATATACAGTATTATATCTAATATACAAAAAATGCTTTTGTTTAGTAGGTAAATAGTAATTTAATCAATCATCCTAATCATAATGAAATAAATTTTAATTTTTAGTGTTATTTCATTTCTCGCGGAGAAAAAAACAATTTCTTGCTTATGATATGAGAAGTATTTTAGTCTTTCAAATAACCATAAGCTTAAAATATCAATAGTTATTTGGGGAATTTTTGAAGTGATCATATATTTTTGTGACAAGCATAAAAATGTGTACACAATCTATATGCCATAAAAGTCGATAAATCAATAAAATCAGGTAATTTTGATTTTTTTATCCATTAAACAAAATAATTATATTAAAATTGTTGTATATCCTGCTAATTCGACCTATGCGGTTCCCATGAAACCATGTTCAATGGATTTAAAAAATAAAAAGTAAATATTATTGGGTCATTTTGAGTAAAATTCGATAATATTGATAATTTACTTTCGCAATTGCTCTGTTTTATTTATCAGGTATTCTTTTGAAGGAAGCAATTACTTTTTATTGAAGTGAAATGTGTATCACATTCATAAGAGAAATTGCTATTATTTATTTATTTATTCATCGAAACATAAGTAATTACTTCTAAAAAGATAGTAAAAGCAATTGCTTCGGTTCATTAATACCGCCCAATATATAAATGTTTTTAAGTTATAATATTGGTATTTATATGTGAATATATCTTATATTAATTAAAATTAAATAATTAATGCTTTAAAGTATATTAATTGAGAGTAATATTTTATAAAAGAGTGGAAAATGAAAAATAATTTTTTTAAATTAATAATGTATAACATAAGTTAATCAAAACTAACTATATCATTTCGAATAGAATTTGCACGACCCAGAAGATGTGATCTCTTTTCATGGTTCTTTCGACTGCATAGATTCTACTGAAGTAGACTTTCGATGGTGTTTTATAACAGAATCGTAACACTACTTACCATCACCTCTTAAAAGTCAGTCACTCTTCAAGATTGTAAATGGAAAAGCCATTTGACATAAATTTGATTTTGATAACAGAATAGTAAAACATATCTAAATAATTGAGTGCATCAGTATTTTATTTAGAAGCAGTATTAAATAATTATGTTATTGCAAAATTGCTTCAGTACCATTGATATAAAGCAGAAAATGTCAACGCTTCTGGTTTTAGTGAATTAGCTGACAAATGAAATTACAAAATAAATTAAGACCATAGTATCCCTAATTTCCTCACAAACGATTATTTATAGAATGGTAAACATGAGCCATTTAATTGCTTGAATACTGTTTGGATTGAATCGGTTGCTCAATTCTGTATTCAAACTCTTTATATATATGCATGTACGAGTTATTCCTTGGATTATTGATTAAACAGAGAATATACTGCATAAATTAGTCAATATTGATAGTACAATTACGGTAGAAAGAACAACAATTTCTTTCCTGGTATTGAGAAGATCATCCTTTGCTTCTTGGCTGATAAGGGTTAGGACATGTAATGTATATAAATCATGTTTCGATACTTTTGAATAAATATGCATCCATGTCAGGCGTCATTCAGAAATTAGAGCGTTAATTAAAGCAAACCATGAAGGTTAATTGTACTGAAGCTAGTAAACAAGCTTACGTACCTTGATCTTGCTTCCACTATCCATTTTTTAAGTAGTCATTACCATCTTCAAAATTATCCTCAGTAATGCGATTACTTGAAGAAGCATGAGTCCCATAAAACAGTTGTACATCTCGAAAAGAGTGCTGAAACCGTTATGTTATTTAGCCTACTATGTTTGACAATGTCCCAATATCCTTGTTTTTTTGCTGCAGAGATAATATTCATAGAATCTTTTAAATAGCCTTTGGTGATTGTTTCAATATCTAAAATAGCCTGCGGATTAGTTAACCATTTTAAGATTTACACTATTTTTGTTATTGAATCTATATCAAGATAAATATGTGAAAGTTGGAGCGGGTGTATATTAATTTTAGTATGCTTTATATTTTCAAACGTACTTTCGGAGTGTCATATTATGGGAATATATGTTATTATGTCATATAGTAGAAGTTGGGGAGTTGGACATAAAAGAGAGTTACTAGGAAGGCGCCATATCTACCTACATACAAATTCAGACAGCTTTTAACCCGATTGGCGTACACAGATACAATATTATAATAATTTGTATTTTTAGATATTAAAATAATAGGAAAAGTATACAAATAAGTAAAATAAGTTAATTTCACAATTTAAATGTAAAACAATTTTGATTTAATTCTACAGGTAGTTTTTACAGATAAACTTAAAAATTCTGTAAGTTTTGGTGAAACTATTTAATATTACAATACATTTCTCAATTAATACACTTCATCTGTACGATAAATATAACGTGTTAAACATGTATAATAAATAATTATAATAGTTATTATTTTTAAATAAATAATTATTTACATTAATTAATAATGATATTTATATCTTTAAATAAATAATTATTTATATATGCATTTATGTATTATAAAACTCCGTTATCTTTCTCAATTTAAAATTTAAATTTAGAATTTAATTATTAATGTTTTGTTTTATTTTTTAGACTACTGATAGTAGTAATCCGTATATTTATCTATAATACTAAAATAATTAAATCTAAGAAATATGTTAATATCATAGATATTTGTTTTAATACTTCACTAGATGGG
>JAYRBW010072039.1:0-26208 GCA_036023295.1 Invenusta paracnida
GGTATGTGGATCAATTAGTATTTAACTTCATTTTTTTCATAAAATTGGGTATTTTTTAGTAAATTGCTAAACTTTCCGTTCATACTGTAATTAAAATATGCTTGTACACGTTTTTTAAATAGGACAAGATGGTTTTTTATAAGCTTTCTATAAATTATTTGTCTGTTATTATAATTAGCTATATAAGCTTTTCTTACATATTATCAATGGTTTAATTAAGGTAATATTGTTGTAGGCAATTGTTTAAGCAGATGAATGTAGAAATGTTATTTTAACTAGGGGCCTGCTTAGTAATTTATTCAGTTTAATTGGCAGCAGATGAACTATAAATATTATATTGCCTCCGAGATAGAATATTATACATATATATAATATAGTATTAGCTGCAAAAATAAAACAATCTTTGTTTGTATTTTTTAACAATACATTCGTTATATACATAGCATGAGTTTTATATTTCAGATTCTTCTTATTTTTTTTAAATAGTTAGATCTTGGTTTTGTAATTTGATTATTTGTTTTGATGTCTAAAACAAATTTGTGTGTAGCCTTATATGATACACATCATTTTATTTTCGAAATATAATCCACTTTTTAGTTTAATCTTATTCGCTGGCCTGGAAATTATAGAGTTGCAAAGAAATATAAATTATTGGATATAATAAGTAGTGAGATATAATGCATTATAGTTTGTCTGAAAAAAGGTTAAAAAATTAAGTTTTAATAATGCAACCTCATGCTTACAGAAAAACAAAAAAAATTGTACATATCTATATTTTCGTTTCAAAGACTTTCACCTGTCAATAGTATCTCTTCGAAAACCAGAATGATTGATTTTAGTTTAGGTTATTGTATTATATTATATTTTAATAAGCTTAATTAATGTCAATATTTTTAATGAAAATTTGTCATAATTATCTAAAGTAAGCATATACACAGGGTGTCCGTAAAGTCACTTGGAACGGGACATTTTTAAATTTAAAACAAATACATATTATGTTTTAAGGTTAATATATTTGTGTAGAGTAAATATGTAAGTGGGTATATGTATGTTTGTCGTAGTACAGATACAATTGTTTTGTGAGAATACTGCTTAATATAGCATATTAAATGCAAGCAGTATGTTATATTGTTGATTACATAATCATATGCTGATTAAGGTAGTTCGGAGTGACTTTATACGGACACCTTGTATATATATTATTTTATGTGTTTTTCGACGATTTTTATTTTATTTTATATAAAAATAATTACTATTCACAGTAGAACACAGTAGCAAATTCAAGCATATTATATATCGATTAGTTTGTTTTTAAGAAATAAAAGATCTTTGTATACCTTCTCTAATACAACAAACAGTATGCTTGCTATATTTCGACCTTATATTATAAAAAATCAATTGCAATCAATATCCAACGAGCTGCACTTACTCTTCCTTATTCTCATAACTATAAATGCTATCTATAATATTAAGTCTGGTGTTAAATCTACGCAAGCTGTTTCACTGAGCTATACGATCCATTTTTTCGCACTAACTTAACTGCATTATATTGATGCAGTTAAAGGTTAATCTATGGATCTCAACTATCCTTACATAATCTCTATGTACTGACTGGACTTGTGTATTACTAGTTATAATTACTACTACAACAACTTATGTGAATATCTATTATGATCCACTAAATTATTATTATGTTCTAAATAAATACATTTTACCTACCTATAATGCATTTAAAAGACATGTTGTTGCGTTCTCTTGTCGTGATTGTAGGAATAGCTAGTTTATTTGATACTTTCTTCTGATGTAAAGTGTCTCTAAATATTTAACGATTTCTGTTATAGGTCAAGATTCTCATTTGTTTATTTCCAAAATAAGATCAGAATTAGTAGTTTTACAGACTAGTTTCTAACTAATTTCTGTTCATGTTTCAATGAATTATATCAATTTGCTTGTAGTGTCTTGTATTCTTTTTAAAATAATCCATTATTAATGATATGTAGAGATAATTTGTAGTACCCACTTTACGTATTCCAGCTACGATAATGTAGACTAATATTATATTAATTGCCAATATTTCTAGATGTAAGTAAAACTCTGCTTTAGACCTTTCTAGTGCATAATTTTATTTATATAATGGGTATATATTTTGATAGCAATGTGTATCTGGACTGCCCAATTTTGAAAGCCATTAATTGTTAATTGTGGAGTCAATCAGTCTACTAAAGTGTTTACATTATAAATGGACTGGTTCTATGTAATGGTCGTATTCTAAGAAGGGTGCAGTGTACTATAGTTTAAATATCAACATTTGTTATGGACATGCCAATATAATATAGCGGAGCACAATGCTTCTTTAACCTTTTAGAGGATTTAAAACTTGTTTACTTTTCATTCGAAGTTTATTCTTGGACGTCTGATATTGAGTAGATATATGAGGAGGCGTATTTCAAAAGGGCATTTTTTTAACCTTCCAGACAAGCTATACACAATATTTTTAGTGTGTAAGTACATATACTACTCAATATCGTGGTACTTTTTCTATTGATGTAGTAATATTACAGTGCCTAGTATACCTACATCGTTTTATGTTGTGGGTTTTTGTTCCACTACTATTTTGTTTTCTAATTTCGAATGTAACAGCTCATTTTTAGATATACATACGATATATATACTCGTACGTATTATTTTGTTTCATATAGCTTATTGTTTACTTGTAATTTGTAATCTTTACTATACTGATTTTAAAATTCGTATTTGTTCTTTATTTGAATAACATATGAGATACTTATTACGAGTATATACCTATACTATTCATCTAAGATTCGTACATAAATTCCAAAAGAACAAAAATATCATTATTTGTTATTGAAACACTTGTTATAGTGCCCGAATTTTTGCATTATAGAACAAAATTTCAAATTATATTTCTCTTTTAAAATATTTTCTATTATGCGTAATATTATCTTTGAAATTTTTATATATTATCATGTAGTATAGAGTAGACATAAATAGACTTTAATATTATAATAATAGCCGCTGGAGAACTACAGTAAAGGTATATCACATTAACTTTATTATTTGATTTACTATATAATATACCAGATCCCACGTCTGTCAGAAACGGGTTATGCACTTATAGTAATGAATGCCCCTCATTCGTAATATTAATAAAATTTATTCTTGTACTGTCATAGCTATTTATTTTGCGGCGATTGTAATTATTGTAATGAGCATATTTCTCTTTATATTACCTTTGGCTATCAAAAGTCTAAATATTGCCAGCAGGAAATTGCTGAAAACCAAATCGTAAAAGCCAAAGAAAGGGGAAATGAGGCTAGGATTTTTTAATGTACCCATCTATCTAGTGATGAATGATAGGAAGGGATTCGTTATCAATATATTATTTATGATAGCTGTAGGGTAAAAATATCAACAAAAACAAGTCATTGAACGGAAAATAGCGAATACTATTGCAAGGGTGGACGTCAAGAAGGGCACCCACCACAGCCTTTAGCTTAAAGAAATAATATTTTTGTTACAATGGGCTGTGTTATGGTTTGTCCGATCCAATTATGTATCTGTTTATCGGATATTATATATTGTATATTTTGTATCGATTCGAGCTGCAGTATTAATTAAATCATGTTTCGATACCTCGTATGCTTATAGGATAGGACATCATATTGTACCATTATACTTTGTACTCATATATAGTTAGGATAATTGATGTGTTTTGCATATATATTCTATTTATTCGATATACTAAATGCATAGTTTTGTATCTTTTTGTATAGTACAAAATATTCATATACGTCACACACAGTATAGGTACCTTATACCAAGATAAATACTTAGAAAACATTTAGAGTATTTCGTATACGTGTTATTTGTATGATAAACACAGTGCAAACAGTGTACTATGGTTCATAATGTATGTTCAGTTCAGGATATGTGCATTTATTGAGTGTTTACAAATATAATAAGTATCCCCGGTCAGGATGTCAATTTTAAGATTGAGCGGAAAACCCAAAGGATGTACTATAATATTTAGAAATAGTTCCAGACATTACGTAAATCTTAAACCTATTATTGTCTACACTACAAGATAACCGTTTTAAATGTTAGCATTTTAGGACAATATATTATTGAAATAAGTTCTGCATTAGTGTACAATCATTATGTTTTAATAAGCTTATAAACCACGCGATTAAATGCTATACATATAAGTTAATGTGGAGTAATTGTACTATATGTTTAACATTAAAAACTATTTTTTATCGTCTTATAAGTATTTAGTAACAAGCAATTCTTTTCCAGACCACACCCCAATATTATTATTATTATTATTATTAAAAACTAGTTTTTATTATTCTGAATATGTCATATGTGTTCAATAAAAAATGTAATGACATCTATGCATTTATGTGGAAATATGCATTATACCTATCAGTCAATTATAGAATACAATTATATGAAATTACATGCTGTGTTCTCAGCAAATAATTTTCAGGTTTATTAGAATTTAACATTTTATTAATACTTTTACATTTCTTTTTAATAGGCTGTTCAAGTGAATGTTCACAGATCTTCTGAATCATCCAACATTTTTTAATCGTATTAGTTGACTAGTTGACTATTTTGAAAACAATTTTAAACTTTTGTAACACTATTATAATTATAACATGTGTGTCATTCATCTTATTTGCAAACATTTATCATTTAAGATGGCTTATGCAAAAATAAATCATTACTGGCCACAACAATTGTTTATCTGTTAAACGAGACAGTACAACTCATTTATACTTATCGAAATTTCAAGGCTATTGTTTAAAATCTAACATAGTTGACTTCTTAAATAAATAGGTAGCGGTATAATTTAACTTAGATGTGCAGTTTAATTTCAATTTTAGCATTCCTTTATATATTTCAGTGGCCTTTTTAGCTCTTCAACTTTAACTCCTTTTTGTCATAATTCCTAAATTTAGTCGTTGTTTGTCATTGGGTATTTACGGTTTAAAATAATATACACTGTCAGAAATTATCCTTTTCTTTTTTTCCCGTCTCGTTTAATCAGAAGTGGAATCAGATACTGCCGACCATTCTTCCCTAACGACAGCCACCAGTGGTCCTACAGTTCAGCGGCACATGCGACATCCAAGCTCTCTGTCTGGTATCTCCTTGGGCGGTGGCGGTGGCGGTGGTGGTGTCAGTGGGTTGTGCTTCACCTGCGCTGGTAGCGGTGTGGCCACAACCGTTAGCTCGGGATATCGATCGCACAGTCGACAGTCAAGTCTTGATTCTGCCTCGCAGTTCAACAGGTGAGTTTAATTGGCTGGAATGTGTTGACCAATTAATATATCTTTTTTGGGACGCTATTACAGTAACCACACTGATGGAATCACAAGGTTGGCTATAAATAAATCTCTCTCTATATATATATATAGAAATGATACAGCTCAGCATAAATAACACACATTCGCTGACGATAGAAGAACAGCCACCATCCAATTAGACCCCGAATCACGTTAAGACATTGTTATGAAAGCAACCAAAATTAGTCCTTTTAAATTTGACAACACCTACAGCTTTCAGTTACATTTTTTAGTAAAAACAATTTTTAAATACTTCTAAAGGTGAAATATACACGTCGTAGTTTTTAATTTTTTATTAAGTCTCCTTAGAAAGGTCGTCAACTGGATAATAGGTATTTTGTTATTATTATGGAATATACGGTCTAAGTTTAATCAGAAACGAAGTTTCAAATCGATATTGATATCACAAACGCACTTTTTAAATTTAAATTATTAAAGGAATAATCTATAGATGTGGCCGGCATGTTTTGTTTATTATGCAATACATTTTTAAAATAAAAAATATTACAAGAACTATAATAACTTTGTTTTTTTATAATATTAATGGTCTTTCAGTTTAAAAACAGTCATTACCTACTAATATTATATACCTAGTAATCACGTATATATGTATTTCGTATTACGTGAATTTGTCAGTTGTTGTCTATACTGCTTCTTTATTAAGACTTAAGAGTGCAAATTTAATTAAAGGTATATACATAATATGTAATACACGATATGAATCCGGATCATGCATAACAGGCGGTATACAGATGTAGCACTTTGTGTATCTACATGTACATACATGTATGTATATCTGATATGTAGATTCAGTCTGATTCGACCGACTTTATCAATTACTTCCTATCTTTGCAAATCAATGAACGATCCACTATGTGGCCACCCGACGGCAACAACATATCAGTTATTATTGAAGTTATTAAGCAATTAAGTGCACAGTACACACACATACACATGGTATGAGTAGGTATTCGTGCGACGTCGATAAGATTTTTGAATTTAGAAACTTGCGTTGTATACTTTCGATTCGTTTGTGATTGTGGCAGTGATTGTCGAGGGCAGTGATTGTGCCTAAAACAGTAGACAACTTGGTAGACTTTATCACTTTTCTGTCCAACCATTCAACCGGTTTAGTTCATTATTTCATGACACGAAGCCACTTAAATTATGATATTGACTATGCGTTGTTCTTTTTAAGATTAACCGATATGTTATAATATAACTGATACGGAATATATATATATATATTGATATTAAGATGTTTTTGTTTTTATCCCAATTTGCTGCACTACAGTTTCTCCCGCTTAGTGATACATTGTGAACATTGTTATATTATGGAAGTATAGGCTACTTTTGATTGTTATAAATAAATTAATGAATTCCTTTTTTTATTCTAATTTTTGACACGTGTTTAATTAATTTTCTCTCCACGTGACGCATTTATTCGAAGAGATTTAGATGTACAACGAAACAGATAAATACATTGATGGACGTTTTCAAACATATATTAATTGCTAGTATTTGTTTTTTTGTATTACCATAATATACTGTTTATTTTATTAATTTTTATGTTGTATTGTAATCTTCTCCCCCTCTCATTATGTTAGATTATGATTGATTGATTATTATACTAAAATAATCTTTTAAAACAACAACAAAATCTGCTGAAGAAGCCATAAATATGCAATCATTTCGCTACATGTCAGAATGTAAAATTTTACAAAAAAATACAATTTTTTATGCGTTTCTTTGGATACATTTTTAATGTTTTCCCTGTCTTTCAACGTAATGTTTAATTGATAAATTATTCTTATAACCTTACCTAGTACGATATTTTTTGTGTAATAATCATTCAATAATTCTATTTTTGTATCTAATCGTTTTGGCCTAATATCATCGACGCCTTTGCCAACATACCATATTCTTCTCTGTTGATCTGTACAACACTCAATTTATTGATTTTACTAACATTTCCCAAGCTGACCAGTGTGATTTTTTTATTTCTAAATTCTCGTCTTCATTTAGACTCGAAGTTCAGATGAGACGCGGAGGAAGCTTGTAAGAGTGGCATCTTTCCTTATCCAAATCATGCTTCCCCTCCCTCTCCTACCATATTCTCCTTTTTTGCCTGAAATAGCGCTGTTTATTAATTTTTTTCCCCCAAGTGTGATACTTAGGGTATGGTGTTCACGTATGAAATGATTATCCCGGTAAAGTTAGCAAAAAATATGTATAAAATTGGCCTCTATTGTTTCTAGATTTTCTGTATAATGACTTAAAAACAGTGTATATTACATTTTATTTGTGAGCACCATACATTCGAATGTGCAAGACGTTTTGAAGAAAGAAATGGATGAATCAATTTTGAGTGCTGCAGTTATTCGCCACATAACAGACTGCTTCGAAATTATATAAATAAATTGTCGATCAATTTAAATAAGAAGCTTTACAGTTTATGATATTAAATAGTTCATATCAAGAAATATGATATAGTTCAATACACGTAATAATTTTTCGGCTCATAAGGTACCTATATATTTATAAATTTAACCAGTGACTTCTTGGTTTTTTCGAATAAAACAGTTCCTATTTTTCATTGATTAGAATTTATATAAAACGCATACTTTTGATTATACTTTATTTCATGAAGACCCCCTCATTCTTCAAGATATATTATTTTAAATGTTTACTCGAGTAAGAACTATATTTAGTGGAAAACTATTTATTTTCTACTTAATCCTATTTCGGAGCATGATGTTTTCCTGTGGCTTATATCTGGAAGCTTTTATGGATATGGATCTGTTTTTAAACAACGTGAATTAAATTTGTACTTTCAGTAATAATTTTTCGAAATTACTGTTTACATCTTTTCCTTTGTATTACAGCTCATAGCATCAAACTTTACTATATACAATAATTATTCAAGATGCTGTTTACATAAAATATAATACATAAAAAGTAATACTAGAATCGCTTTATTATTAATCAACAGTGGTAGGAAGTTAACAAGACTTTAATATGCGTTGTGATAAGACAGATACTCATTGAGTTGTGTTGGGATCTGCGGTAATCTATTACAGATTGCCTCCTTTATTGCAGTTTTGTAGTTTCAAATGTGGTGATGAAAGTGCCTGCAGCCACCAATCTGCCTTGCTTTTTTGGATACTAATTTTCTCCCTTTCCCTCTTTCCTTTCCTTACCAAGGATATTTTATCTATCCCATTCTGTTTCAACTCACTTCTTATCAATAATGACAAATACATGGACAGGAAAAAGCGTAATATTCACATTCTAACAGCTCTAAAAATTACCCCATTATGATTCTCTTCTAAGTTTAATCTATGGATGTTTGTTATTTTATTCATGTTAAATATTACATTGCAGTATTTAACTTCTTTTTCGCGTTTTGCTTGAAAATATTTATCCCTCGACTATTTGCTTATTGTAGATCGGATAATATCGTGTAAGAGATGGTGTACATATATAACATGAACATTTTTATTTAACTAATGTAACAAATTATTAAGAAATTTACCAATAGCCGCCTACCCAAATGTCAGACGCGTTTTGTTCTGTATGGTGCTCGTGTAACATGCAACAAATATTACAAATGTTTAATTCGCATTTTTATTTTATTTGAAAGCTTATGGATATATGGATACATTTTTGTAACTCATTAAAATAAACCAGAAATTATACTATAGGTTAAAATTAGAACCTGCATTTATTTTATTTTATCGATTTCAAAATTGAAACTTTTTAATACATTTGTTAATTTTCTTTTATATTATAGTTAAACAATATTTTGCTTTATTATTTGTGTTATAATACTTAATATTTTCAGGAGATTTGGTTTTTATTAAAAATTATCTTGATACGTATTTTGTTAGTGATGGTTTCTTTGATTGGTATATATTATAACAGTATATTAATTATTCGGAAATGGTTTTTGGGATATTAAGGTGTGTTTGTAGTAGGTATCTGTACTACACAGTAATATTATATTTGTACTAGGGTAATATGTAAATCAATATTAAGTTTATTTGTGTTTATTGCATAAATACAGCATATATATATATTTATATGTATATTATACTCTTCTGGTATAATATTATTGATAAAAAAATGCTTTACATTTTTTTTCTGTTAAAATGTAAAGTGTTTTTTTTCAATTTGAGATTACAAAGATAATTTGCAAGCTTTATGCATTTCCGCCAAGCATCAGTTAAGAAATGTTTATTTATACGTAAATAGTAAGCTAGGTTTTTAGAGCCGGTGTGCTGCTTGTATATATTTATTTGCAAAATGAATCTCTGTAGATACTTACTAAGTACCGGGTGTATTACATAATTTATGCATCGAGAAACCCCATGAACTTGCCAGATCTAACTTTAACATGTAATTCCTATGGCAATGACGAAAATAATTTGGCCGCAGTAAAGTTTTCTAACTGTATGTTTGCCATAATCTGCTGTATACAGTATAGTGGATAAATCTTATATTTAGTAAATAAATTCACAATTCGAGCTGGTATATTGGATTTGAGAGACTACAAAAGTCACTGATGGCGTCTTGTTCATGACACACTTATATTGAAGGACAGACTGGGTCTGTGTTATAGTTAAGGAAGTAGTTCGATTTTGTTTCATTTATTTACATTAAATTGTGAAGAAATTTCCTCTAGTCACCTGCTTCGACTATGATCTGAACTTGATCTTTATGAGCTGCCATGACCGTTGTCTTGTGTACATTTTATCGATATTTAAAATAATTATTTACATCCTGTATTTACACCGACATTTGTACATGTTATAGTCTATTATGGACATGTGTAAGTGTATATGATAGGCATGTTTATAATCCACGTGCACATGCGTATACCTGGTCCTAGAGTCGAAATACTTATGATGTGCCTCGATGACTCAGGAAAATTTCAGAACGTGTCTCATCATTGACATCTTACTGTGTGTCAGTTAACTTATCTGCTGTAAACTATGTATTATCTATACACCTTAACTGACCTAGTAACTGACTGATGAGCTAGATTTTGACTTTGAACGTTGTAAGTTCGATCTTTGGTGTTTAGGGTTTCGTTGAATGCGGTGTTTTATTTTGCCAAGATATTATTTATTATAAGTTATATAACGAATTCATACATCATATAGCGATACACTGCCCTGGTAAATAGAAACTGAAGATATTTTATTTAATGTGTAGGTGTGTTATACTTTGCTGCGATTAAAATAATATTGTTAATATATATATGTATATATAGTTGGGAAGTTAATAAAAAAGTGAAACATGTTGCAAATTATGAATTCCTTGTAAATATATTAAATTAAAACAAAATATTATAAGTGGATTCTTCGTAGTTTTTGATCTAGCACGTTTTTAACAAGCTTTAATATGTATATTATATAATACATATACATATACCAACTTGATATACAACTTTGACATCATCCTAAGGTACTTTTAAACGTTTATTTTTCTAATAGCCACTTTCCATGATATCTTTTTCTTTCAGTTAGACACCTACGTATTTAATACTGATGTAAAAATGATTCTGTATCTTTCTGTGTTTAGACTTATTTCGATGCATATATGTATTTTATTCTGTTTTGGATATCACATGATTTGGCTTTGTTATACTACTAACGGATTACAAACATTTTAGTAAATGAAAATGTACATAATTATATGAAGGGGTCCATTATATCATTGTTTAATACAATATGATAAAACATTATTTTCTATTTAAATTTTCTCAAATGTTTAGACTACTATTATCGAGCATAAACTATTTTATTATATCCGTATTAATAATGCGTTTAATTAAATAAAGTTCAACGAGTTTATCATTTCCAGATTAAAGTAGTTGATAAAATCTTAAATTATCGTCTTATAACGTACATACACACATACAAATAATATTATTATTATTCAAAGATTTAAATGACAGTTAACGTTTCTTTATATACATCTTATATATATATTTCTTTATACATTAAGTTACGCTTTTAACTGATTTTTTTTATTGATAACGCCCCCACAAACTTCCTTCTACATAACGAAATAAATACCAGCTTGTCTGTCTATAAGATAAAACCTAGTTTTCTTAAACTTTGTATCAACTTCTTAGAGGCTTGAGTATTTTACTCACTGACTCTGCATTAGTAATTACTCACTCGTTTTATAATATTCTTAAGTGCTCTATTACTATGTAACTGCCGTGTGTGTTTACAAGATGCAACGAGTTAATTGGATCGATCAAATTTTCTTAACTGTCTGGCGGGCGTGCGTATTGTCGTGTTATCGAGGTGTGGAGTATGAATTGAATTAAATTGCGTCATCCTTTTTTTCTCATCGAATTTTAAGGAGAAAACAGTAAGAGTAACCTGTACATTATATTGTATTTGTTATTTATTATGATGCTTAAAAACTGAGGTGTTCACTTACTTTAACCCTATCCATACCGGGCTATTTAACGCAGCCGGGGGGGGGTCGGTTCGGCCCCCCTATAGGAATCTACTTTAGGAGTATACTATAGTGATGAAAATTGGCTCCTAAGTAAATCTAAATGATCTATATATGAATTTGCTTATAATTTTTTAAATATAAATATAAAAAAGTTACAGCTTATTTAATTTTTAAAGTACATTAAAGAAGTGAAATTTTTCTTTAAATTTTTTTTTCAATTGAAATAATTAACAATATAATAAAGTACTGAGTGTCTGTGTTGGTGCGTGTTTGGTGGATAATTCAATTATAACTGCTTGATTATTTTATAACTAAAAAATGAAAAAAATAATTTCAATTTTGGAAGGGGGGGGGTGATGGTGATGGAACCGCTCTCCTGGTTGTCTAGATAGGTCTATGAAAGAAATTTTTTCGTTAAAAGTAGTAAAACATTGTTTTAGGATAAGTCACGAAAAATTATTATACCTGAATTTTTTTGTAAAAAATGACAGCAAAAATAGAAGAGGGGAATCGAATCAGCCCCTCCGGTATGGATAGGGTTAAAGTTGCACAGTTTTTTTAGAATAATTACTGAGAATATTTTTTGATAACTTGAATAAGCTATAATATTTTATAATGTAATCTAATAGTTATAATATTACTGTACACTATTTAGTTTACAGTGTGGGTTTAAACCGTTGAATATATATTTATAGTAGTTTCGACCTTCCTTAAAGCTACTATAGTATATATTTCCAGTAAAAATAATGTTCACATTAAATGCGTCTTTAATTTTTTAAAGAATATATACTAATATTTATAAAAAATCTGTCTTTATTGTCTTTCTCTATCAAACTTAAATTTCAATGTTCATTTATCCTTGTTACATGCTTATTTCGAACTTTTAGTTAATTGTTTTTTATAAACTTAAAACAGAAATGGAGGGATTTAAGTACATCGTTATTGGAATACTTTGTTCTTGAATACCGACAAATATTTTCCCTAGTCATATATATAGCTAGAGTAGAGATATGATTCATAGTATTATATACGTATTGATTTTCTAGTTTTATCGAAAATTAAATTAATGAAAGCAATCAGTTTGATACTACAGTTTGGACTAAAAAACAACAACATAAAACAGCAATTTCAAAATACATTACGCTAGTTTGAACGCATATTATTGATAGACATAAAGCTTATTTTGAAATCATAGTTTCAAAATTATATATCTGGTTTTAGGCATAAATTTTTACAAAATTTGGTATATTTAGATGCTTATGATATAGGTACGTTAATATTTCTTAAATCTCAATATTTATTTTTTGTAATTATATAAATTAAAAGATGATGTACAATTTACTGAAATACGATGATTTTCTATTGTCAATAATTTACAACGTGATTAATATAAAATCAATGAGAGATAAAACTCTGTTTTTTTATTGTGTGTCTGCAATATAATAAAAACTATTGTATTTTTTTACGCGTATATTATATTTGGCAAAGTAAAAGTCATTCTCTTTTGCCTTTTAATAACTCTCTTAAAAATCTACATTATTTAATTAATTCTATTCTTTTACGTTTCGATAAACACATGGAAATATTTAATTTTTGGAAGGAGACATTATTTCCAAGTACAGATCAGTGTCGTGAAAATAATGCAGATATAAATTTGTATCACATAATATTATAGGAAAAATATCTGTTTAATTTAATATTATAAGAACGAGCGTGAAAAATAACGGGGTTACATTTTGTTATGATAAAAAGCATTTTGATTCATAGCACATGTCACTTAGTGAGGAAGTACATGACTAAACATAAGGTATAATACAGTATAAGCGTGGTTGAAATTGGGATTTACTCCAATATATCTATCTAGTAACGCTATATGGATCGAATGATAGTTGAGCTAGAGATTCTGCGAGAGTTGAAAATGACTGACTAGCTGTCATGAATTCAGCAGGTTTTACTTCCCGAATTCCCCCATTTATCTGTCTTCCGCAGCAGCCTCTCATTATAATATTCCCTCCATGGCATCCCTAATTGCAGCAGCAATACTGTCTTTCCTAGCTCCACTACAACAGTGTCCCGTTGTCTATAGCAGTAAGTCTTTTGTGTACCTCTTTCAATGTGTCTATGTGTTTTGTGATATTGTATACATGTGTAAATTAAAATAGGAAATGTGTAATCCATTTAATACATAATATAGAGTAGTGTACATATGTATAAAGCGCAATGACTATGTAATTATATTATAATGATGAAGTATCATTCATCAGTACTATTGACACGGTGATTTGTTATGATCTATCTTAAATTTATTGCTTAGAACTAAGTTAACTGTATTCTTTACAGAGTAAATGGACTATTTGTTGAATTTATTCAGTTTTGGGCAAGTGTATGCATCTACTTATATAGCATTAGTCTATTATAGGCAATATATATTTTATTTTCTGAGTACATTTAAGTGCATTTTAAATTATAGATTCAATTGAATTGAGATTATTAATATTGTGTGTCGCATAGTTACAATTCTTTCTCTATGCAGCATTAATTGTAAGGTTTCTCTTTGATTTTTCTAGTATAGGAAATTCCGTGTTTATCAATTCGTTTGACAGAATTTCCCCGCGCTGTCATGGTTTTGAAATGTATTCTCCTCGTTATTATCATTTCATTGTAAGAGATTGTTTTTGTAAACTCGTGCCAACGTCGAAATTTAAACCTTCTCAAATACTTCATGCAAGAGCAACTAAGGCAATAATATATGATTGGATGTATTATTAATTAGATGTTACCGACAAATATATCTGCATTTATTGCTTATTTAATAGACTGAAACTTATTATTATAAATGTGTTCAGTTATTTATCATGCTATTGGTAAATCGATGTATATGTGAACTTAATTAAATCTATCGAATCGAGAAATTAAATTATGATTATGACTTAATATACCCTTTCTTTATGTTTCATTAATGCTATAATTAATGCTATTGTAGGTTTCTCTTGATTTTATTATTAACCAGAGGTAATTGATAAATTATTTCTATGTCACCAAAATTCTGGAAGCATATTGACCCCATTTGACACCGTTTGGGCTGCATGCGGATATTCATATTTTATATCATTTTTAAGAGCTAAGTGAGAAATTATTTGTGTTTGTTAGATATGTATTGTGTATGTGAATAGCCTGCATCCAAAATGTTTTTGCTATTTTTACTTGAATGCTGGTATTCACTTATATATAGATTGGATTCTGAACAATATATAGATATTCATACGAGTAGTGTTGACACTTCTTTTTTAATTAGGTGCTGTAAAGTGTTTAAGTTACTAACTATTTAAGCTGCAGCTAAGTACACACAAATTTAGAATTTTGTTTTTTTCAGAGAGCGTTTTTTTTTTCAATATATGTTTATAGTGAATGTTTCAGAATACATATATTCGTATGTAAATAAGACTTAATCACATAGCACATAAAAGACCACAATACAATGACTTAACAATGCTTGCTTGGGTACTGCTAGTGTCTCGTTATATGACTCTGTCATTTACAATATTTCTTCCGGCCTTTTCTAAAACGTCTAAAACGATGCTCCTTCAAGTTTTTTTTTCAAGAAAGTACAAGTCACATAATTCTGTACACATTCTACCTATCTACGTCTGTACACTGTATACTGTACACTATACTCCAAATTCTCTCTGATTACTATATGTACTTATTTTAACTGCAGCTGACGCGTATTATACTAGATATTATTTCCACACATTAGTATCAGTTGTTGTTGTTGTTGTTGCTGTGTTATTCTTCAGTATATTCGTCGCTTAGCAATGCCTGGGCCCGTGTTTACTAATAAATAAGGAGCCTATTGGAAACAATTGTCGGTCACCCTAAAACGTCGGTCAAAATACTTCATACTTTATTAGATATTAGTGCACTATACTAGTGAGATATTGTCATTTGACTCTACAATAGTAGTCTATGTTCAAATAGCCATTGTAATTGGGTTCGTCAGTTAATCTTACTATATAGCAGCATAATAGGGAAAGGTGTTGTGTTGGAAGGAATTTTGGAATGAAAGATGGACAGGTCTACCTAACCTTGCCTTGTCTTATTTTTCCATTCTCTTACCCTCATTTCAGCTTGAACGTATGTTCATAGCAAGTGTTTGATCGGGTCATGTACTCAATTTTTCTTTTTTATTAGCTAATCAAGGGTTGAGGAGGGAGTCAGGAACTGAATTGTACTTCCTATAATTCAACCATAATTAGCTCTGAAGGACCCCTTACACTACTACCGTACTTGAGTAAGTGTACAACGTACTACCAGTTTGAATAGAATAGAATACAGGATCTCGAAAGGATTCATTCAACCATCCATTTAAAAATGTCTACCTTAATAGTCTCTGTGTGTGGAACCAGTAAAAGCTAAATGGATTTTGGGAAAATAAATATTGACAGATAGTATCTTTTGTGCGATATGGTACAGACAAATCAGCAGCCAATATGCACTTAATGCATTGAGTAATACTTTGTGCGTCTATGCATAAGTAGCTATCCCCCCTTCTTTATTCCCCTAGCCTGTGTATATTCTAATAAGGGGAGTATACCCTACATCTCTATCCTTACAACAAGGATAACAACTTTGGAAAGTAGAGTAACTTTCACTCACAGTGACTCAATTTTCTGTCATAACTACTATATTGACTCATTATCTATCATCATTATTATAATATGATATCGAATACAAATTTTTTACGTTACTTTTTAAATTGGCGATTTCAATATTTTTCTTCTATGTGGGTTTATGACGTTTATGTATATTGAAATATATATTAAATATCGTAGTTACTGCTTATTTAATTAGAATCGTTGTTTTCTACTTGCCTTCCAATATTTCCTATTACTTCGGTAGTATTTATAATATTAGATGTAGTAGACTATTTTATTATATCTTCTTTTAATCATGTAATTTAGCGCGATTTCTTTAATAGAGATTCATAACATTACTAGCATCTATGTTTAATATTTGGCTAAAAACTTTATCTAGATTATTTAAAGCATTACAACCTAATTATAGATTTTGTACTTCGTACTAAGTGGTATTGATGTAAATACTTGTTTCATTTTTATAATTGACTTTTTTAGCTAGTTTACAGACAAATTTGAAAAAGTTTTGAGTGTCATATTCCAATGACAATCCATGGAAATATAATCTAGCTTTAGTTTGATATAAGTTTGTTTACATATTCCTTCTATTATAGGAAGGAATACCTACTTCTGTTTTAATATATTGATTGCAATTATACATATCGTGTTTTTTTGACATATTTATTAACATATGTAATAGAAATACTAAACTAATCCAACATATTGAATTCGGAATGGTTCGTGCATTATAAAACTACTAACACATTTACAAGATATTGCATGGGAAATAGTATATACACTACATATTTTGAATGTTTTGAAAGTTTGTGATAAATAAGTGAATGCACCTGGGGACGTTGGTTAACTAAAACATTAAAAACATGAAAATAAATATTTGTGTTTTATTACTTTTATTGTATTTAATGAAGGACATTTTATTTTTTCCTCTTCAGGTTTAGTTGCAGTTCCACCAGTATTAATGACCGGTCTCTTGATAGAAAGCGAGATAGGGTAAGCTTTGCATTAAATTCTAACACAATTTTAGAAAATTCAGTTATTTACATTTTTACTACTTATAATTGAAAAGTAGTATATTTAATAGTATAGTTGTATTTATTAAATTACTAGTATTTCATGTAGATCTTTGTATTAAGTAAAATTACTCATTTGTATTTATGTATTACAATATTAATAATATATATATTTTTACTGAATAAATATATGTATGTATGTCTTTTATTCTAAGTATTTGTTTTTTTAATATAATTTTGAAATCAAGGCAAGCGGTTTATTTCTTCCCCGGTTCTATAACTATGTAAGTCAAAGTCAATAGCAGCTTAACTCAAGATAATGAGCTAACAAACAGCCTTTATAATGTAGAATTTCAGTCTGAGGAAATAATATGTATTTAACAACTTAGTTATAACATAACATAACATAACACTATAATATAATTTTATTTGTATTTTTACTAATATCATAACTTAGTGAGGATTATAGTACTTAAATAGTTTTTAATTGCTTATTTAAAGAATTCCAGTGCTTTTTAATATTAAACAGCTAATATATGTATTTTCCATAAATTAAGTTTGACTTTTGTCTAAGTTATTAGATTAAAAAATGTAGTAATACTTTGACGTGTTTTTATTTGAGATTTTTAAATAAAATTTTTGGCTTCTTAAATCTGGTTCTTACAGATAAAATATCGATAACGTTGTATTTTTACTTGCTTAGTTTTATACAAAACAATAACACTCAATTTAGTTATTTAATAAAAAGCTTTTTTGTTCTTCTGATATGGTATTCACAGGGTGGCATGCCAGGCTTTTTGATATATATCTCGGCATTATGGAATGATATTTTTTTGCGTTTTAAAGTTGACTAATTTTTAAGGTTTCTCCTTGTCTGCCATTTGACAGAAAAACCATGACAGCGGAGGAATCAAACAACTTCAACTGGATTCAACGCGAATCGACAATGACCAAATTGTTAGCGATATTCTGCGTGCTAAGAACAACACGACAGTCTCTAGTGAAAGTATGAAATACGGCCTTTTTTCTTTTTTGTTCTAATATTTATGAGTCGAAATTTATTTAACGAAGTATTTGTCTTCGATAAATGACATAATTTTTGACTGTGTAGATTTGATACTAGATATTCACTTATTTTGTAAAAAAAAACACATGATTTTAATGTTTTTCAATACTTCATAGTAGCTGTTGTTGACTTGATATTGAATTTAATGTTATGAGAATATTTTTTAATAGAAATAGAAATATTGTCATATTACCTGATATCAGTTATATCTTTTTATAGACACATGGTGTTATGTTTATTAATAATTTAAAAATTGCGAGAAAATCTTTGTAAACTTTTTCAAAATATCTAAAAATAGTAATTTTAATGATGATTTAAAGATCCTTTAAAGAAATGTATTTGACTAATATATACATTGAGTGATCGAGTCATCTTTACTGTAACGTAATTGAAATTTAATACCTTTAATAATTAAATATTTTTTAAAGCAGTATAGTTGCATATTTTAAATATTTATGAAATTGAAATGACTCATAGTTTTAAATATAAATCAATTAACTATGTCAGAAATATAAACCTTTGCGATTATTTAACATAGCTAATTATCGCCTCTATAACTACTTCTATTTTCTTCGCGATCAATCGTTTTAAGCAGTACATTATAATTGTTATTATAATTTTTAATTGGCAGAGATTCCCGCAAGTTTGAAACCAGGCGCCTCCAACTCCTTAAATCGACCAACATCATTGGGCCATTCTGCTGTCCACACTAACCAATCAGGGGTAACCACGTCTGTCGGACCAAGCTGACCAATGGAAAGCTCTTTCACATGACTACCAATCACCACCTTCACGCCTTTGTGTGTGTGTGTGTGTGTGTTAGCTTATCGCACACCAACATACATCTGCCTCTGGAAATAATCGATAATTCTAGTAATAGGACATGATCGGTACTGGACTTTTTGCAACAAGCTTATATGTCCCCCACCCCCAATGCATACTCCATTGTTTATCAATAATACAATGAGGTGCTACATATTTTCATTACTCAGTGCTGGTTTCTTTACTCTCCTATATTATATTTACAAAAATATATGATATAACATACCTATTATTATAAATAAACATTTTTCTTCTGGTGTATAATAAAAAACAACTATTTTTGTGCTTTTTAACTATCATGAATATGCTTAAGGCACAACATTTTTGTGTACAGAAAGTCTCCGCTGCACGTTTTTCTTTCATTTTTTTAATGTACAGCTGTCAGTTTTATCGCTCTCTATGTAGTCTCACAACAAAAGTTGCTTGGTACCAAAATTCTTCCAAAAATCATGAAACCTTAATATTACACATACATTTTATTTTATTATATTTTTTGTCTTTTTTTCATAAAAAGTGAATTTTTTGGTTTGACCACCTTTGAATTTACTTATTCAGTACTACTATTTGATTTGTACATTTTGTAACCATTTCTCGACAGTAACAAGCAGGAGAATTGTGTGTCTCTATTTATATTACTTTTGAGTATGTAAATAAATCTCAAGTTCATGTATATAATATTTTGGCGTGAGAAATAGCTGGAATTTTGACGCTCGTAACCATAATTGAAAGTTTGGCATACGCGTAATAAAGTGAAGTGTCTATCTATGGCTTTGTTATATTTAGAATATCGCAAATCTTGCAACCTGGACCTCATTGAAATATTTCTCAAGAATGACATTCTATTCTGTTATGTTTCTTTTTTAAACTCTGGGAAAATTGTATTATTCACAGAAATTTCCGATAGCTTTAACAGAAACTTTTTATACAAATAACAGCATTGAAACTACTGTCTGGGATCCACAAACTTTTAAAATGTCCAATTTTATCTTTTCTTATGTACATGCTTACTACAACTTGATATAATACTATTCTTGCTTTACAATACTACTCAAATTAAATGTATGCGCGTGTCTTTAAACGCCGTTTTTTGGATGGAATTTGTTATATTGCGATGCATTGTATAGCTAACAATATTTTGACCACATTGACTTCCTAATGTATATATATATATACGCATAGATAATTGAATTATACTATCTTAATATTTTTGTCTACAAATTGCCTGCATACTGCATAAAACAAGATATTCGTAAACTATGTTTTTTTGATTGATACATGCTAATATCACGTACCTATTTAACGTTCATCATCATTATGTATTTTATCACACCAAATCAATATACCCTATTTGAGAAATTTTCGCATAATTAAGCAATAATAATTTGTGGTATATATATGTAGATCCTTTTATGCAGAGTTTGTGTATATTCAAAGTTTTATAATACTCTTAATATAAAATGCTTACCTAACTATTGTTCTTAAAGAAGTTGTTACTATTAAATTATTGTCTTTCTCCATAATGAAATAAAATCTGTTCTATTTTAATTCAAATTAATCAAGTAGGGGCGTGACAGTATATTCCTGCCATTTTCTGGTAATAATGATTGCAACTTTTAACTCTTTAAAAAATATATATTTGTTGTTTTAAAATTACTTCCTCCCCCTCCATCCTATTTGCAACCTTTATTTTTGTACAAATCCCATTTAAAAAACACCAACTTCCTCCTAAATAATGAGCTTACAGCTGAACTTAACGCTCTCCATCCTGTTATGTAGCCCATTTGATTACTTCGTATTATGCCTCTAATATAGAATTTTAATGGTTGGTTAATTTTTGCACCAGTTTTTTGACATGACATGTTGAATGTAATGCACAACCTATTTGATATTATCCCTTTTTGGTTCCAATATATTATATTAAAGATAAATTACAAAAGGTACGTGATGAATTGTACAATTACTGTTATATACTACTCATATACACAATTACTAACTTTAAGATGGCTGTGTTTTCAATCATTTAGTTTGTATGCATAAAACATAAAACATACCCCGCATCATACATTATGTATACTTGTTTTGGTGGAATCGGACAGTTTGAAAGGGCTATTAAATAGTACCGAGTTAATATGTCTCAGACAGATAGTATACTTAATGAATAGCTATTTGTATGTGTTAACATGTTATCTTCCTATTCAATATTTACGATTAAAAGAGATATCCCCAGTCATAATTGTTTTTTATCGTCATATTGAGTGATTGCCAATTTTAAACATTTTCTTCCTTTCTCCTTCTCTTCTCTCTCATATTTTTCATCAACGAAGAGTAATTTGTCATTTATCAATTTTACCAGAACAGTTATATCTACATTCACAGAGAAATAAAAGAGCTAAATGTTTTTTCGAAATTTTGGCTCTAGCTTAAAAATCAGATAATGTTGATTGTGACCTTTGTTATATGTCTATATATACGTACATATTATATATTATATTTGCAAAGTTTTTTGACAGTGTGTTTCTTGTTTTTTTTTCTTAAAATTGTTTCTTGGTAGAATGTAGTTATCTTTAAATAATTCCTAATTTGAGCATCTTTTCTTCAGTTAAAACCCCTTTTTATATTACCTATACAACAGCAGTAGCATTTAGATAATAGTCTCAAATTCTATTTTTTGGGGAAAACGGTTTTAACAAGTTAGTTTTTTTATATTCTTTTATTAAATGATATACTATATGCTGCACATAAAATGCAAATGCTATAGGGATTTTGACACGTCAATTTAAATTATTATTTTCTCTTATTACGATATAGTTAAATGAAAAGTTTATATAGACTTACATAAATGGGAAAGTCAGAAATATTATAAATTTGTCTATATGATTGAATCAAAATGGATGTAAACTCTAGACGCAGGAACTTTTTGAAAGCGCGGCACTAACAAGCACGAGTCTCTTACATCTGCCAAAACAGAGAGAGAGAGTCTGCAGTTACCCTTTTAAAGGTCTACTAAGACTGGCAATATCTAAATAATTCTGGAAGTTATTGCAAATTCCTGAATCTAGAAAATGGTGCAGTAATAATTTCAAATCAGTCTCGACTAAATTTGCTTACTTAGTTGTATGCTATCTGTAAACGTGTTGAAACAAATTTATACACTTTTATTGATTTTACTTTAAAAAGTTCTGACCTCGTGTATTTCCATTACTTTTTTTCTAATGTCTTTGATTTCTACCTCTTTTATTATAAGTACACGGGTAAAGTACAACCAGATATCTTTATTATTATAGTTTTACATTATAGTAAAAAGTGCATTTTTCTAGTGCATTTACTGATTTTTACTGATAAAATGATTAATACGTTAGCATAATTTTTTTTGAAATGATACACATTGAACGCAATCAGAAATGTGTACATAATTTGCTCAATGGAAGTATTTTAAATTGCCCTTCTATGTAAACATTGATTCATTTCCATGAGCATGCAACACAACGATCTATGTATTTTATACTGGAAGATGTTAGTTTGGTGCCAAGCGTAAACATCACGGTGGTGATTACTCTTGCAGTAATTATTGATCCATTTCAATGATTACAATAATTTCACAATGACAGGAAGGTAAATAATGGCATTCAAAGAGCTTTAAAAGAATAATATGATGTAACTCTTTCGAATGTGTTCAAAATATGTAATCTGAATTCCATCTGTATATACTTATTGCAATAATAATCTTAACTATAATACAGCTATAATTTTTTTTTCATAATGGCATATTATCTACTACAAATGTGTATTTCTAATGTATAAACGATAAAGAAATAAAAAAAGAAGTTAAATAGCTGAAATATAAATTTTACTATTTATATAGAAATAGTGGACAATGATTTGGCTTCACGTATATGGGAGCTTTTTTATACAAAAGACTAAACGAGTATCAAATACATTCCAGTAACGTACGTCCTCTGTTGTTTCGTAAAGAAAACACGAATTTCTTTATACACAGCTCAGTGCAATTGCGTTGATTTCAATGAAATAATAAATAACCTCATAAAAAGTTTTATTGATCTGCCACTCAGTCTGTGACGACAAATCTTTTCAGTTGTAGTATACTTAATGTATGAAGTAATGTGTCCCCAATTGGAATAACATAAACGTAATTAAAAGTAATGTTTTAAAATCAAACACTTAAAATTATAACAACATGAAATATAATAGCGCAACAAAGTGAATAAAAAATAAAGCAAACATTAAAAACATATGAATATGATCGAGACAAAATATTACTTAACTGACACCAACCTTAGAGTTGTTGTGCATTTCATAATACACACCAGTAGTAATGTGAGGGTATCATCCAGGTCAAAACATATACATCGAATTATATTCAACATATATGTACATATATCAAGATCCGCATTCGTTGAACCACGCTGTCTACTTATTATCACTGTTACATAGGGCAAATAGCTCTTTTCTGTATATTATAAAAATAGGAAAGATCACTTCCTAGAATTGTCTAAATCTCACCATATCTCGCATATATAGTTATCCAAAAACAGTTGTCACTATGCAGAATCACCTATCATTTTTAGTGTTAAAATCTCCAATTAATGCTTAAATATAGATTTTAAATAAAAATTTAAGATTGCATTCTTGCTTTAAATTTTAAATTTATAAGTTGAATTTATATACTTATACTCAGGAGATTATGTTCAGGAGTATAGGTAAAACCATAGAGTAAGAAGGGGGGCAAAACTTATGAGAGATATCGATTGATAAATTGTTTATTGATTGCTGATGTTAAGAAAATTATAACAAATGGATAATCGATAAATAAGTTGGTGAATTCTGGAGTATCTGTCTATGTCATACACCCGATGTTTGAGCTACTAAAGAGATAATACTTATACTAAATAATAAGAATGTTCACTCCGTCACTATCGATAGCAATAAATCAACAATGTCGTTGTGCGAACATATCGTGGTGAGAAATTTATATAAGTGTCACACGGTTTGCCTTGAAGCCTAAGAGATCCCACTTTAAAAATTAAGTTTTAATGTTATGCAACAAATTCCCTAAGATGCTAATAATTTCATAATTGAAAAAATGATTTTTTTAACATTTAATTTTGCTTGATTAGGGGACCTTTTTAAACTCCTAAAATATAGTTGTATAATCTAATTTTTCTTGTATTTGTGAATAAAGTTTGTTAGTGGCGCCTAGTCCAATCATATCCCTCATTTAACGTGATGAAAAATATATATTTAAGAGGTAAGAGTGATAGCTATTGAGAAATATGTTTTCTAGTCATTATTTAATCTGTTTCAATAATATTTCAACGTATTTACTTAAATTAATTTAACGAATAAAAAGTCACTTAATTAAAATGAAAATAAAAGTGAAATACAGCAACTTACCGTAGTTAATTACTAAATGCCCTGAAAATAATTCTAATGAGTATAAAATATAAGTCTAAGTCGCAATCTTAATAATGACAACAGATGATAATATATTGACTTATTATTATTCATTTTGACCTAAAGGAAAAATTAAAATAAATTTTATATTCGTATAAAATAACTTTTAAATGAGTATATAGATTTTTATGAAATAAAGAAAATAGAATCCTCAATTCTGTACAACCATAATATATAATGTAATTAAGCGAAGCAGAGTTTTTTTTTCATTTTTTGTATGTTGTTGTATGCTTTGTACATCTGCCCCAAAAAAGTTAAAATATAGAAATCAGAATTGTAAGTAAAACGGTAATGTTATAAATTTCAGAATAAGAAACTAATTGTTTGATAATCGTAATGTGCCATTTTAATATATATATAGATGTATGATAATACTTTCTTAGTGCAATTACTCGAGTTTTACAAAATATTTTCTTTTTTATTTACACTATTGATGAGTATCAATAGAACATATATAAAAATATTTAGTCGAGAAAAGGTTGAAGAATATACATACCGATTGGTAAAATACGTTTACCTAGGGAATACTCAGTCCTTGAGTTTACCAGTTTTATCAAAATAATTATAAATGATGCACAAATTCTATGATAATAATAATATACAAATAGAATAATTATCCAACTATATAAAAACATATCATTGTAATATATATGTATATAAATAAAATTTATATTTTAGAGAACGATTCTGTAAAAATACAACATTTTATAATAAGTTATAAAAACTTGAATATACTTTTTATTTATTTTTGATGAAAATAAAATACTTCAAAGAATCCAATATATTTACACTAACAAATATAAAAAATAATTCTGACAACATAATAAATAATAGCAATACTAACACTAATACTACTGCTACTACTACTATTAACAATAATCACTTCGAATACTTCAAATATTATGTAAATTTCAAAACAACTATATTAAGCGCATCCTGTTTGTCTAATTGTGACTTTAATCATCACTTAAAATATACAATTTTAAATAAATTAATAATATGTTTTTTCTACTAGATAGGTATATAATTAAAGAATAGTACAGAAATAAATATCAAAAATAATTAAAAATTGACACATTAATAATTGGTAATACTAATCAATAATTAAAATAAAATATTCACATTTTACTTACATTACTCTTTTTAGGGTATCATTTTATAAATTGAAAACAAATTTTTAATTCGACGAAATATTTCTTCTATTGTTATCAGACAAATATGTTGATAAAAGTGAATAAGAAATATACACCAATAACACAGTGTAACAAAAAATTGTTTATCTTTATTTTTCAATGTTTCTAGACTAAATCGATGCTGCTGATTCCAAAAAT
>JAYRBW010072050.1:0-26206 GCA_036023295.1 Invenusta paracnida
TTGTCTTTGGCCCACACTGCCAGGTCGTCGGCAAACATACTGATGTTAGTATCGCCAGGGATGACTTCTAGTACATCGTTTATGTAGATAAGGAAAAGTAATGGCGATAACACTGCCCCTTGCGGAAGTCCCTCTCTGTAGAGTTTCTTTTCCCCATTAGTCTGATTGAAACACACAAACGCCTTCCGGTTAGCTAACCAGCTTCTGACCCACTTTACAATTCTCATCGGGCATCCCATCTCAGTCATTTTCCATATGAGTCCATTACGCCATACTTTATCGTACGCCTTAGCGTAATCCAGTAATGCCAGAGTGGTTCTTTCCCTCATCTGAAACCCATCATGAATGTCTTGGGTCAGTCTTAGCAGCTGGTCCTCTACCGTTCTGTTAGGTCGGAATCCGGCTTGTTATCCACGCTGTTCTCAAAGGAAAGGTTCATCATTCTAGTGATGATCTCGACTGTGGTATTCGGGAGGTTTTTTAGGAGTCTGGGGTGTATATAGTCTGGTCCAGCAGCCTTATCTTCATCCATATCTTCTAGTGCTAGGACAACCTCCTTCTGAGTGATAGGTCTACATTCTTCTGTTTCCAGAGCATCCATCTTCATTTTCAAGTGGATCTTAGTCTTGATCTTCCTATGTCTCATTGGTATCTTCAGCTTGCTCACTTTAGCATATATTGTACCAAATGCATTTGCTTTACATTTGTTCGTAATATAGCACGTTCCTTTATGTTTCAGCACTCCATCTTCTTCGTTACTCTTATTCCCTTCCTTAAGCCTCTTAAGCACTTTCCACATTTTATCCGAGGAAGCGTTTTCGGAGACATGTCTTTTCCACTCTTCCGCTTTCTTTTCCCTGGCTACTCTTCTTACATTGTCTTCTGCTTCTAGCACTCTGTCCCATTCAACCGATTCCGCTTTCTTCAGTTCGTCCCTTTTGTCTATTTCCCTTTTGACATCCTCGTTCAGTATGACTTCATTGAGTGTTCTCATCTTACGGAGTCCAATGTGATTTCTTCCTGCCTTTAAAATTGATTCTCTCATATCTTTCTCCATCTCTTTCAGGTCAGTTCGATTACCCATATTTCTTTTATACATCTCCACTTCAATTTCTTCTTTATATTTTTCCCAATTGGCCTTCTTCCATGACCATGTATACGTATTGTTCTTTTTGTTCTTTTGGATGTTCTTAAGGGCCGTGATGGTTATAGGGTGGTGGTCAGATCCAAGTTCTCTGTGTACTTGCCAGATGTACTCATTGGCAACGCTTTCATGGCAGACGGAGATATCCAGTGTCGATTCTCTATCTGTTCCCCTCTCTGTTCTGGTACTATCCCCATTGTTCAGGATCATCATCTCTTCTTCTTCGATCCAGTTAGCCACTTGCTCCCCTCTTCTGTCTCTGGCCACTCTATTGTCCCATAATTCGTGGTGTGCATTTAGGTCCCCTAGACAAATCCAATTCTGGCCGACGGGCAGTCTGATCCTGTCTTCATAAGTTACTTCCTCCTCTTCTCTTATAGAATTCACAGGGGGTAGGTATATGTTCGCAATGTTGATCACCTCGTTCATATTGATAATGACTTGCGTACATTGGAGTTCTATATTTTCCACATTTGCTTGGCCCCATTGGTTTGGGAGGGTTTAGTAGTTCAGATATTTCTTGATCAGGGTGATCAGCCCACCGCCTCTTGCATATCTACTCATATTCTTCCTATTTCTGTCCTTCCTTAGTACGCTGTAATTTTTAAAGAAAACTCCTTTATCCTCACTTCTCATCTTAGTTTCCTGGATTGCTGCCACATCTATGTTGTGTTTATCCAGTAATTTTTCTAACTCGATCATATTGGACTGGAAATGATCGCAGTTCCACTGTAGGAATCTAAGTTTTTGGTGGTCCTCTTCCGATTTGTTCTTTAAACTGTTAACCACTCTTTCGTTTGTTATTCCTGGATCATTCTCTTTCTTAGATATAGCGGCTTTGTTCTTACAGTGGTTGCATTCCCATGTATTGCTTTCTTTCAACTTCTTAATAGCCTTTCTGCTAGAAATGTCTACGCACTTCTGGTGGACCACCTTCTTGCAGTTCTTGCATGTCATGCTTCCTTCAGGTCTCAGGACCCTATTGCATTCCCAGCACATACTGTTCCGTATCTTAGTCACTCGTACCATTAGTTTACTACTAGGAGTGTCATTGTTCGTGGTTTTTGTTGCGTTGTAGTCCTCCGGCTTGCATTGTTTGCATTTCCAGTTCGCATTTTTCTCTATGTGGTATCTTTTAGTTTCCGTGCATGAGGCATGCCATCTACCACTACATATAGAACAAGTAATAGGCTCCGTATCCCTCCTGATACGTGATGTTGTGGAATATTAGTTCCTCTGTGGGTCATAAATGGTAAAATTTCTGCTATTAAACGTGATGCATAATATTTGAAAAATCGAAATTCTTCAAAAACATAGACTCGGACATTCAATTAAATGGATCATTTTCATTATTTACATCTACAAATAGGAAGGACAAGTTTCCATTTACAATATTAACAAGGGCTATATAACGATCGTATCTCTCCATATTTGAATGAAAACTAAATGTATCTCAATAACTTTGTTCTAATAATTGAAGTACATATAGTTTAATATATTATATATTGTGGATTGGGGTTTTACATTTCAAATACATGAACTAAAATAGTACTAAATTTCCGATATAAGTGAATTTATTACAGGGGGTTATGAAAATTAATGTCGATATACGCGATTTCGATACATGCAAGGTGACTTATATGTAAAGTAAAAGATTTTTTGTCGGTGAATTAAATTTATGTCGGAATAGGCAAAATCGATATATGCGAATTCTACTATATTTACATATAATCATATACTTTATTTACTAACTATGCTACTTACATCGATAAAAGTAGTATTAATAGACCAAGTAGTATATAGTATATATTTTTAATAACCAAGAAATATCTACTCTTTCCAACTCTGCAAGCAGCAAGGAACCCTGCTCTACATCCTATGTGAAGAAAGCGGTGCCCTGGCAGTACTAAACCTACCGCGCAATTCCCTCCACTTTCTGGCACAGATGTCCGAGCCGCGACTCCACTCCGGCATCACCCTGTGTCAGGACAAAATCTTCGTGGTGGGCGGATTTCGTGGTTCGCACAGCTCCATCCCTTGCTCCTCTGTCAATTGCTATGATCCACGGAGCAACAAGTGGACCCTCTTTGACACCTCACCGGCCACAGCAAGAGGACTGTTTGCCTGTGTATCTCTCAAGATTTGAAACATTCGTATTTGTCTATCGGACTCTTCTTAGTTTGGCCGATTGCCTGCCTGTTTCTTCACTCTTAAACAATTTCTTTCTTTGATTGGGGATTCCCAGTCTATTTGATAATGCTCGAAACTACTCAATTTTTGGTTAAATATGTATTTCTTGTATTATTATACATTAATACTTATTTAATAATTTAGCCCTAAAAGTTTATTTCTTCTTAGAAATGAGATATTTTCGTCAATTCTATGCTATTCGAACTATTTCTAATAACTTTAAATACACACATTTAGGTAATACAGCAATAGGCATATTGACCATCATTATAAATATAACTTAGTTAATAAAAAAAACTACTGAAAACTTCACCTGTAACATATAAAAATTATACCAAAATATATATGCCAGCTATAATTTGTTATAATAATTATTTAAAACTTTAAAATTATATATTTATTTTTACTAAGTTAAAATATTGCTAAATTTCAAGAAAACTTTAGTAAATACACTCTATCTTCTTTAAAATGTTAATTAAAAATATTGTTTAGTGTGTTATGAATATTTCATTACTTTTTATAATTGATGGGTGATATCGGTTTAAAGATGTGGGCATAGTCTTTATGTGTTTCCATAATATTTCACTAGCTGTATATAATATCTTTTATGTGAAATTCGTTTACCTTTTATGATGACTCCTACCACATAACAGCTTGTTTATATTTATTAGATTAGTAGGTTTGAGTATTATTTTACAATTATATGTTTAAAATAGTATTCTATAGTGTAATATATTTTGGAAATAAAGCGTACTCGAATTAAACTTTGTTTTTGACATAATAGGACAAAATTGAAGTCATTATTGTCTATTTCTATGTAGCATATGGTACTGTATGATTTTTTGTACATTTTAAAGGTATTTACATTATTTATGATTTGTATGTTTTGACATTGATTTTTTGTGCAACATTTTATTTTAACAAAAATAATTGAATTTACATTTTTCGCGAGGCCCACTGTGTTATTCACTCATTATTTTCTGTGATTTGATATGATACTTTGTATAATACATTTTTAGTTTTGTTCGATTTTTTTCCAATCCAAACTTTCCATTAACATTGATCTGTTGAATGTGTGTAGTCAATTATGCCACAATGCATTCTATTGTATTTGATCTATAATAAAGTGATTTAAATAAGTACTGTCAAGTTTGTTTTTATCTGTTTCCAAAGGTCTAATATGTATATTACTGCATTTTACATACTATGATAAAATAATATAACAATTTTTAAGTTACAAAAGCACAATAATATAATATAGTAAAGAATCATGTTTATGATTGTTGTGTTTAAATGTTGAAAGATGTTTATAATCTAAGAAAGTTTAATACTAATTTAAGCGGCAGCCACATTGT
The DNA here is from genome assembly GCA_036023295.1 of Invenusta paracnida. Classification (NCBI taxonomy): domain Eukaryota; kingdom Metazoa; phylum Platyhelminthes; order Proseriata; family Coelogynoporidae; genus Invenusta; species Invenusta paracnida. The sequence continues at coordinate 4,690 of JAYRBW010072050.1, forward strand.
TTTACCTATTTTTGCTATAATCTTATTATCAAATCAGTATGCTAAACAAGGAAAGCGGTAGAGAATTGACATTTTATTACAATTTACACTTTTATTACAAAGTGGAGAAAACCGATACATCGGTGGCGCTCTAATTTCATATTGAATTTCCTTAGTAAATTTAGACGAATATATCATAAAAAATGCAGTAAGCTAAAAATATATTCTGCAAAGGAATTAAGCTTGCAAATAATAAATTTGCGCTTGACACCATAGTAGAAGTTTACATCTTAAATACCATTGTTTAATTAACTTGAAATGTTGTATATATTTGGAAAGCTAACAAAATTGTTTTTGTCTTTTCTATTATTCGAGGAGTACTAGATTCTGCGAAATAAGTGATCCTAGTAAGTTTACTTCTAAATATAACACTACACGACAAAATATTACTACCTAAACACCATGACAAACTGCAATTATTGGTTCTCTTGTCAGCGTCAAATATGCACAGGAATGGACGGCATCAACATGCACAAACCATAGATATTGTATAGTAGTTTACCTAGATTGATAATCTAAACGGATGCTTACTTTTAGTTTCGGTTTCATTAAGATTAGGCATCATGCCGACTTTTTGTTCTGCATTTGGCCATCTCTTTCCGCTTATATTAGAGCCATTATTTGGTCTTATGTAAATGTTCGTCTGTATTCCCTTGCCAAAAGCACATTACTGGAAGCATGCAAGTCTAACATACACACACTCTCACAAAAACAATTTTATTTAGTAACCAGTGACGCGCGTATCTTTGTTTATATTATTCTGTATGTGCTGTATACTACATATATAACACGAGCTAGTTCAAATGTAATTGTAATATTGTTGTTTTACATTGAGGAGTACAATAATTATCCATAAAATTATCCATTATCAATGTAACTAGTATTACATAGTATTATATTCATGTAAACTATAAAGCATCGAGATGGGAAGCTTGGGTGCAGATATTTTATTTTTTGTATATATATAGTATAAACGTTGTAACATAATTGTTTTTGTTAATTTCTTTATTAGTATTTATTTGATATTACTTAATTATTAATCTATAGATACACTTACAACAGGCTCTTTTGCAGTCAGTTTCATTTATAAGTTCTAACCACTTCAATCCCTTCTTTCAACTTTATTATGAACTTTGATTTACATTTATCTATGTATTTTTATTAGTACATGTCTATGTTGTATTTTCGTAGACGCTCGAATAAATGAAGGAGTATATTAATCATTATCCTAAAAAAACAATAATACATATATCAGATAGTAACTTTATTAAGCTATGGTGCAGATTTAATTAATATATTAATATTAATAGTATATATACAATGTTTATGTTCGTATACATCTTTAATTTAAATGAAACAACAAAATAGTTATTCGCTATTTCTTTATGTAAGTATTTACTTGATATTACTTAAGTATTGATCTATAAATAATTTTTTACTTATGTGCGTGTCCTTATGATAATTCAACGAAACAACAAAATAGTTACTATCAATTTATTTATATGTAATATATACTTCATACTTCATATTTCTTAATTATTCATCTATAAACACATTTATCACAAAGGCATATGATTTCTGAAATACATGTTTTAATCAAATTAATAATGATAACTCTTGCAAGAACAGCAACAGGATAAAGACCTTTCTGTTGGCCAGACGTTTGAAAACATGGTTACGCTGTAAATGAGCCATACGAGATTCAACAGTTTGGCACTTCTTCATTGGCACAAGACCAGATCATCCAAGATCTTACTAAGATCAGTTGCACAGCATTTTGTTGATTGTAATGAAAACCGAGGTAAATATATTTCGGAAACTTTCACTAAGTACTTCTGTATACTACGGTCTATATAATAATTTGAACAGTTGGATTTCTTTTAAAATTAATGTTTTCCTCTTAAATAGTCTTTTGTTTAATACATCGTGATTATAGCGTTAACTTCTTCTCATGCAGTCTATGTTATAAACGTAATTTACATGAATAACTAAACAATAAAAGTCGATTACACAAGTATGATTTTACTTGATGCATGTATGTAAATACCTCAAACACTTTTCTTTGCACTAAAAATTTATTGGTGTATGTACTTTTTATCATTAATACACTGTATTTAAATTCTAAACTATAGAATTTGTACTCGTATATTACGTTTGTAAATTTTGTATTAATTCTCATGTTCTAATTCAAAAATAGTATTTTTGTTTTTTGGATTTGGCATTTTATATTACTTTCATTATAAATAAAATACGTTTTTAGCTATATCAAACATACAATATTTTTTTGTTAATATGTGGTGTGCGCCTTGTAATCAACCCCCCTCCTTTTAAATTAGGCTCTGCAGTCCCTGTATGTATACTTCTTTTTTAAATGACTGTCACAAGTTGATAAACAAGCAGATTTATATGTATATATATATATGTTGACATTTAATTACTAATAGTTATAAACGTTTAATTATGTTTACATTTTTATCTGAAATATTTTGATTAAATAAACATCAAAAGAGTGAAGTATTATTCATTTTATGTAATACAGTATTATATTGATACTATATACAACTTAAGCTATATTTAAGCGGTTATATCTTATAATTTTCCATATAAACATTATATACGTGGTTGTTAAGTTTTTATGTACAACTGATAATATAATAAATTATTCAAAAATATATTTCATAAGCGTTAGAGCTCTATGTACACATGTATATTGCACGTTTGAAATAACAGTTAATTAAACAATTAATAATTTTATTCATTAAATGTATAAAAATTGTTAACTTATTATATTATTAATAAAATTATAAAGTCCCATCAAATAGACAAATAAAATAAAATAAACACAAAAAAGTAGCTACGATCTGCTATTCAAATTTATAAGAAAAGGAAACATAACCTGAGTTAAGGTGCATTTTCCGTGGGTAATATAACATTATCCGGCACCAAATAGTTTTTCTCCAAATTAAGAATAAAAGGATTACTGATAGCATAGTTGGGTTCTGGAATAACAATTTCATTTATTGTGTCATTCTTGAAACGAAGGACTTCCTTAACACCATTTTGGACAGGAAAACGGTAGACCCATGGATAGATATCCTTAAAATCAGAACAGTTTCTTCTTTGTCTGACGTGAGCCAGAATTTGATCCTCCAGAAGATGTGAATAATGCGTCATAGAGCAGACCACACCATATCCATACGTCCAAACTAGAAAAGCAAACGCGTCATGTGGACTATGTAACAAAAGTCGACCAAATGGTCTTTTATGAAGAGGAAACGTCACTGATTTAGGATAAGTATACATCCGACCGTACGTCTCTTTAATATCAACTACGTTTGATTTATTTTCACTAAAAAAGCTAAAGTCAATATATGGCCATTTCCAAGAAAGTTCATGCGGCTTCTTTCCATCTTCTCTGTACAACTTACCATGCCCATAGAGATAGACATACTTGTATCTTGGCTCATATGGTTTGAATAGCTGGCTTAAGCGATCCATTGCTGAAATGTTGACAATAACGTCTATATCATCGTCCCAAGGAATTATATCGTGATGTCGATAGGAACCTAATAATGTTCCTCCATACATGAAGTAGGTAATGTTACTTTTATTCATGACTGAATCAAATACCTCAAGTAAATCGTAAGCCATTTCTTTATCAGCAGGTGTGAAAATCTTAGAAAATGGTTTTAAATTCTTAATGTATCCTGCAAAATCCTCTACTGTCAATCTTATTTCGTTGTCTTCGGAGCCATATTCAAGTGACATCAATGAATTGTAACTACTCGTAAGTTTATAAGAATATTTAGTCCAGACTATAACAAAGTATTGTATTAAACAGAATAGACAGCAGATTAGCATCAAAGTAATAAAATAACCGGATTTATTCAATAAAAATAGATTCATTTTAAAAAAATTGGCAATAATTCAAAGTGTGTTTTCTTTTAGTATGTTTGAATTTGAATAATTAATTAGAAGCATTCTTTTTTTCTTTAAGGAATTAATTCCACTTGAGAGCAGCTGCTGGACATATACTTAATAAACGCACTAAATAGTATAACTTATTTGTATTGGTGACATTTGGTCAGCCTAGGTTCAAGTATGTAGAAGAATGTAAAATTTTCTTAGAATTAATAAATGTAATTTCTTATATAACATTTCATTAGAGACATGGTTTACAAAGACATTTGCATGTTCATCGCATACTAATGATTACATTGTATAGGTATATTTATTGGTGTTTCCCATATCCGGTATCATAATATAAAAAATCTTATTATACCTTACATTATTTTGACCAGTAAACTGTAGCTAATTTTTTGTGTGAGCACTGAATAAACTATTTCATAGCGAAACGTCTGATCTCTTTTATCAACAAAGCTGTATCCTCTAAGAAATAAATTAGTTTTCATTTCTTTAATTATATTATTATTACAATTATTATTGGTATTATTGCAATTACTATTACTATTATGTATTATAAGTATTTCTAAATATTTGTCGAAATTCAGCTTGGAAATTTGAATTATATATTTCTATTTACAATAAGAATTTATAATTTGGAAATATATAAAATATAAACACAAAATATGACATATAAACTCTACTCGTACGGCACCAATATATTTTGGCCCCAAATTTTTTATTAATTTTTTTATAAAACCATTCATATTAAAATTGTTATGATATTTCTGGACAAAAAAAGTAAATTGAAAAACACTTCATATATATTCTACTGCATACTACATATACATACTGAATACATACTACATACTACATACTATACATAATACTACATACAATACATAATACTACATATATGTATACTACATTATACTAAATAATACCTACTACATATGTACACTATAACATAATACCTACTACATATGTACACTATAACATAATATCTACTACATATGTACACTATTACATAATACTAGATATATACTACTATATACTACTACATTATATTAAATTATACTACATATTATATACTACTACACATAATGCTACATATGCCTATTTATTATACAGACTTTGTACTACTTAAGTCATAAAATATAGATTTTATTTTATTCGTCTCGAGAAGATTTTTTTTCCGATAGTTAAGCGAATAGACTTGCAATTACAAAAAAAGATATTGTTAAATTGTACACTGTACATTGAACTTGTATACATTTGTTAGTAAAATTAAAAACTCTATGATAAATTGCTTATTTTACTGGTAGATAGGTAAATAATATTATATTTATATAGATTTAAAGATTTATATAGATTTATCCTTGCTTACTTGTTATAAGCCTATTGTTAAAATTTAAATTCATTCATACAATTTAAAAAGTCATAAATATTTATAGTATCTATATCAGTTGTTCATAAATAGAGATGGAGTACACTATCGAAGAAAAAATGGCAAATTTTGGTACGCAATAGCGTACGAAAATAACGAAGAAATTCAGTTTATTCTTTAAAAAATATCTCAAGGAAGCTCATCCTAACCGTACAATAGCATACTGGAAGACCAAACTGCTTCAAACTGGATCATTATCAAAAGACCGCTCTCGCTCTGGAAGACCTGTTTCCGCATCTGGAGATGACAATAAGGAAATTATTCTCAATGCAGTCAATGAAGATCCAACTATATATGTCCACTCGGCGACTCAATGATGAATTCAATATGTCTCAATCATCAGTATGGTGTGTGCTAAAACAAAAATACCACCCATATAAACCCCTGTACTCGCAATTCCTCTCAGACGGTGATGATGACAGAAGGCTTCAATTCTGTGAAACAATTGCGCATAAATTCGACAATGACCCTGCGTTTCGTCGAAAACTGACATTTTCAGACGAATGTGTATTTTCTCTGACGGGTGATGTTAATAAACACAATGTGCACTATTGGGGCACAGTGTGGTTGCATCAGATTTGAGCCCACACACCATGAACAGTGACCGATATTGCCAGATACTAGAAGATAATGTTGTACCCTATTTCGATCGCAACAAGGAAAAGTTCTAACAGCAAGATGGCGCATCGCCCCATTACAGTTTGAATACACGGGAGATCCTCAATTATCGATTGGAGGGTAAATGGATTGGCCGAAGAGGATCAGTCGAATGGTCAGCTCGCTCACCAGACCTAATCCCCTGTGACTATTGGCTATGGTAACATTTGCGAGCCCGTGTTTACCTTAACGATCGGAAATTTGCCTCCATTAACGAGCTACAGGACAAAATTGTGGAGGAACTAGAGATAATTCCCCTTGACATGTTTCAACGATCCATCAACTACTTTCAAAAGAGGATCCAATTCTGTCGTGCAAAAATCACGAGGAATTATTTGAGGATTAACCTCAATAAATGAGGGATTATTTGAAAATCTACCTCATAAATCAGGTTGCACTCCATATTTACAAGTAATATTGTTACTTGTATTATAAATTTTTATTGTTACTTACAGTTTAATACATTAATTATTAATTTTCAAATATATATGTTATCACTCGCAAAGACTTTTGAATCACCCTGTATGTGCAAATTATGACAACCAATAAATTATAATGAAATATATATTTTTGACTGCATTTTGATTTCGTTTTTTAAATTGACTAATATTGCGTATATTATGCCGAATATTGGTTTAAACGTTGAAATTGTTTTACTCTAGTATCAGGGAAGCGAAAAGGTATACAAAAGTATGATTTATATGGGAAAATATGATTTAAGATTGGTAGAATTAGTGCATAAAAGAAGAAAAGAATAATTATATAATCTTTTGAAATCCCCCGCCGTTGCTGACCCCTCCCTCCGCCGAGCCATCTGTCCATATCTCCAGGTCTGTGTCTGGTAGACTCTGCAGCAGTCTGTTCGCTTCCTCTAACTTAATATTGACTGGATCTTCTCTTCGGATGTTACCGAGGCTCGTCCTGATGTTGACAATGGCTTCACTTTCCCACTCGAAAACGCTATTATAGGCTTTCCACTTTTCTCTGCAGACTCCGGCGAAACCAAGTCTTTCCTCATTCTCCTGGTCAAGTTGTCTCCAGCTTCTTGTTTTGATCAGTCTGGTCTTTCGCCTAACAGTGGTTATTTGGTTGATTGGGTCATCTTCATCTCTGCTCAGGGCTTTCTCGTAGGTCTTGATGGCTTGCAGTTTTTGCATGGGTATGGAGTGGGATAAGGTTTGTCTCTGCGACAACTGCATCTCTTGGTGTCGACCTGGTGCACCTTGTTATAGTCCTGGCTGCCCCTCTCATTTCGATGTACAGTTTTTCTAGGTGGCTTGGTGCTGCGGCGTGTTGCCAAGCACCTCCTGCATGGTCAATGGCTTCCTGCGCATAACCCTTCGTCACCTTCTGAAGTGTTATCTCCTTCATGCCCAATCCTGCCATTTTTCTTAACTGGTATTTTCTAATTTGGATTTTATTCCTGATTTGCTTCCCTTGTTCGCCGAATTGGAGGAGCCTGTCAAATGTTACTCCCAGGAGTTTGATATGTTTCGAAGGTCTGAATGTGTGCCCATCGACCTTCAGGGACTTATCTCCTTCCGTGTCCTTGGTCCACTGTGAGAGAATCATCACCTGGGTCTTCTCGCCCGCCACAACCATTTTCCATTTCCTGGCCCAATTGGCTACTTTGTCTGCCATGTTCTGTGCCTTCCTGATTGCTTTCTCTATATTGTGGTCCATCGCCAGTATGGCTGTGTCATCTGCGTACATAAAAACATAGTTGTTGGTCTTTTTCAATTCTGTAATCAGGTCGACGGTCCACAGGAGGAAGAGGGTAGGAGAAAGGACGCTGCCTTGTGGGAGCCCGTCTTTAAAGATTTTCCAATTAGGTGTTGTTCCTTGGCACTCAACTCTCCCTCTTCTGTTCTTTAGGAATTGCATGGTCCATTCCACAATGCACTTTGGGGCTCCAAGCTTCTGCATCTTCAGATTTTAGCGCTTTCTTCCAGACCTTGTCGTAGGCCCTGGAGAAGTCGAAGGCCACCAGTACTTCTTTTTCTGCCTTATTCTTTGGAAGGTTCCATCCGTCTTGTACTCTTTGGACTAGTCTGGCAAGGTTATCCTCCGCACTTCTGCCTGTTCTGAAACCAGTCTGTTCTTTGGGGACGATGTTCTCCTTTTCCATCCAGAAATATAATCTTCCTCTTACTAGTCTCTCCATGAGTTCACAGTGTATCTTGTGAGTGCTACTGGTCTGTAGCTTCCGATCTGGTCGGCTGGCTTGTCTGCTTAAAGGATAGGAACAATATTGGCTGCTCTCCATTCTTCTGGGAGGGTATTAGTTATTAATGCCTGGTTGATAATACTCAACAGAGTACTTCTCCCCTTTTGACCTTGTTGTTGGAGTTGTTCGATACAGGTTTCGTCTGGGTCTGGTGCTTTCCTCATCTTCATCTTCCAGAGGTGTTTCTTGAGCTCCCTCATGCTAAATGGTTTGTAGTAGGCTTAGAACTTCTCACCTAGGCATCTTTGGCAATCCTTTTTAATCTTTTCCTTAAGCTCTCTCCTCACTTTAGCATCTCTTTTCTTGTCTCTCGGATCTTACTGACGTTAGCATAGGTCTTGTTATATGCTTCTGCCTTTTCCCTCGGTGATATCAGTACTTTGCCACTAGGCAGAATTATACCTTCTCGACCTTCTCTCTCCTCTCTGACTTTCCCTTCGAGTTTCGCCAACACTTTGAACACTTTCGATGTCCTGCTATCGAGTTCTTCTTCGACAAACTTCCTCCAGCATTTTTTCTTTTCCTATTCAGTTGCGATGTTAACTTCTTGTCTGGATTTGATCCATGTCTCTTTCTTCTCTCTACTTTCGTGTGCAACTGTTCGAGCCTCATTTCTCGTTTGGATCTTCTTTCTAATCTCTTCTCCTTCCGTCCACGGTTGAGGGTCTGTTCTACAACCTCTCAGGATACATCTTTTAGAGCTGTCCAGGATGATCTCCTTGAACTTAATCCATCTCGCCCCTATAGACTCATCTTCAGTGCATTTCTAAAATTCTGCCTCAGTTTCAGACTTGAAAGTTTCCTATTGCGCTTTATTGAACGCCCATTTAGTCTTTTTTGGGTTTCTTGGCCTGGATTCGTCAATTCTGGCTGTAGTTATAATGGGTAGGTGATCACTGCCCAGGTCTTCGTCAATCTTCCAGGAGCACCTAGTTGCGAACTTGCTTGTTGTAAGAGTAATGTCTGGTGCCGACCTAGAGTTGTGTCTATAGCTGATAAACGTGAATTTGCCATTGTTCAGAGTGCACCACTCATTGTCTTCGCACCATTCATTGATCCTTTTCCCGACCTCATCCGCTTCGTCACATTCCTCATCCCAGTCATGATGATGCCCATTAATGTCTCCTGTAACGATAGTTCTGACCCCCTGTCATACCCTTCAAGTTAAACCGGTCTATCCTATCGTCGTCTTCCCCTGTTCTGATCGGGAGTCGTAGGCTGCAGGCGACGTGAGCACAGGCACCCCGATGTCAAGGGTTACAAGAATAGGTAGGTGGTCGGAGCCCATGCACTCAATCACTGACCACTTGGTGCGGTCTAGGAGACTGTTCGGGACCAAAGTGACGTCAGGTGAGCTTTCACCGCCCGTCCCCCGGTTCACGCGAGTGGCCGCGCCATCGTTCGCACGGGCGAAGCCGGTGTCCATCAGCCAGTTCTCCAGGTTCTCCCGCATGTCATCACTGGGTTGACGTGAGTCCCAGAGAGGGGAGTGGACGTTGAGATCGCGCAAGAAGATGGACCTATTAGTAGTGGGGAGCAGGTAGGGGTCGAAATCGGGGCGCCGGTCCTCTCCTTCGATCCAACGAATAAAGGGAGCAGTAACCATTGGTGATGGTGTACTACTCGCCTCTTCTGCCTCGAATGCGAGTGGACAGGAGCTCGAGGGTCGAGCCAGCCACCTGGACTGGGGGAGGGGCCACGGAGTAGGCCACGTCCTCCTTGACGAACGTGACAAGGCCGCCTCCCTTCAGGCGTGTGCCGTCGGAACCGGGCTGGCGGTCTCTCCTGACGGACGAGTAGCCCTCGATCTTGGGGGTGCTGTGGTACTCAAGGAGTTTGGACTCCTGGACACTGCAATATTTCGAGGGACCCTCGGGTATGGAACTCGGACTTCTTCTCCGACGTTGCTGAGGGTCTGAAGCCTGCTTGGCCCACGTTAGGTGGTGGGGGTCTGCTGCACTTCGGGCAAAACCAGGATGCTGAGCGAATGAGGGCCTCGAGCTCCTGACGGCCGGCCTTGGCGCAGGACTTGTGGGCCGGTGCCTCACACTTGTTGCAGACACGCGGGGTAGCTGTAGATCGGAGAGGCTTCCCACATATGGAGCAGGAAACTGTCGGTTTGCACTCCGGGGCCGGGCCCAGGAGGACTACAGCTCCCGCCAGGGTCTGGGTAGCCGGTGGAGGGGTTGGGTTGCCTGGATTACACCGTTTACAGGACCAAATATGCCGCTGCTGAAGGGCTCTTGGGACGCCACTACATTTCTCCTGTCTATGGCAAATAGTACCACAGCCACAGATAAACGGGATCGTGTTTGCTCGAATCGCTGTGTCGCAATAACGGGGTCTCGGGTTCAGGTGGATGTCCCCGTGGATGTTCCCAGCGCGGAAAAGAAGATACCAAAGGTCATGGGCTGGGTTCATGCCTTCGGTTGATGAAAACCCGAAGAAGGTTTTGTCGGATTGGGGGCCCACACCACTGTCTGAGCCAAAGACCGGTGACGGTGCAAGCCGGGGTAGGGATACTTTGGTCCGGTACTGGTCTGGTAGCCCCTGATGGTTATTAGGTTATTCTAAAGTATCAAAGTCATCGGTTTCTAAGGAACATATGGCAATACGGTCGCAACTGTTCCGGTAGCCCCTGAGGGTTATTAGGTGATTTTAAAGTATCAAGGTCATCGGTTGCTTCTTTACCAGATATAGCTCTTTGAAATACATACTTTTTGTTTACGTACAGCTTTCGTTAATTTTTGTGACGTAGGAATTCCTTTGGAACATTCTATATAATATGTGACTTGAATAAATCGGAATTAGACCATTTTTCATGGTTAAAAGCCATTATAAGTCATTTTTACAATAACTACTAAAACATTTGTATATTTTTCGTTTATTAAAATAATACTAATAATAGTATATTGTAGTACACAGTTGTATATAGTAGTTATTTTTAAATATATACTACTAATATAATTATTAATAATTATTATAATAAGTATTATATTATTTAAACATATTAGACGATTAGCATCGTCAAGGCAAGAACAAGAGCATCAACAATTAGCTTGAGAGATGTTAACAGCTCTAGTCATTAATGCTAAGGTGAAAAGGCCAATTTTTTACCGCTAATAAATTAACCTAGAATGCATTAAAAAGCATATTTTTGGTATCAGCGTAATCGCCAAGCGCTAAGGCACAAAATGCACCCAAGATGAACTTTTGAAAAGGTTTCCAGATACTTTATTAAAAGGGGTCAATTTCGATGAAAAGTTGTTTCTTTTTCTTAATATTATTATCTAAACCAAAACGACTGCGTCACAAAAATGAAAGTCAAGAAACGAGCTCCTCAAAAGAAAAACGTTGAAATGATATATTTTAATTAATATTTTTAAAATTTAATTAATTAATTATTTTCGTCAGCCTTGTTGATTGATATTGACGTTTTATCGGAAAATACATTTTCAATATAAAAATGATTTTTTCGGAATAATCGCTGGAATTGTTGTCAATAAAAGCAGTACATCAGTTTTACTTAACAATATGCAACGAAACAAAAGAGTAGATTTATTTAAGTAAAAATAAAACTAACTACTCATTAGATCGAAAATCATGAGATTAAATCAAAATGTAACTATTTCTAAGAAAAGTGAACAATCTCGACACACAAAAATATTTTTATCTTTATTTTGATAAAAATGTTTAATTTCGATATTCAAAATCTAAAAAAATGCATAAAACTCATACTATTTAAAAAGATATAATTTTTTTGGAATTTAATCATATCCAAAAAATCAAAACGGTGAAATATGTATGAATATTTTTTGTACTATTTCAGAATTTTATAAATAAAAAATTATTATTATTTACGTTGTATGCATGAAATTATATTTATATAGAAATATTTTCAAAAAATGAATTGATATCTAAACAAAAATGACAGTCTTTTGAGCCCCTAAAAAGAAAAACGTTAAAATGATATTGATGATACATAGTACTGCCATCAAAGAAATTGATATAAACATGGCGCCAATATGTAAGTGTTACAATACCTTTTGTGTAAATGCTAAAACATATAAATCAATATGGAACATATTGTCTAACATTCGTCTAAGCTGTAAAATTCATAAAATATGGCAACAAAAATTCATAAAAATATCGTGGCAGTGCAGTGCAGTGGTATCAATTATAATATTTTATTAAGTTATAAAAATTATAATAAAACAACCACTTGCATTCATGTGGATTTCATTGCTTTTGTAAAAATGTCCCATTGCCAAGATATTTTCATAATTTTTATTGTCATGTTTTTATGAATTTTACAGTTCCTACCTATGTTCCATATTGATCAATACGTTTATGCATTTAAACAGAAAGTATTGTAGCAATTATATCTTGGCGCCATGTTAATATCAATTTCTTTGATGGCTGTACTTCCTAGCTATCATCAATATCATGTCAACGTTTTTCTTTTAAGAAGATCGTTTCTTGGCTTTCATTTTGCGACGCGGTTGTTTTTGTTGAGATTAAGTTATAATGTAGCGATGACTGCTTAATTTTTTTAGTATTAAAATATCGTGTTTTTAAAAGATTAAAAGTGCTATTACTTTTTTTCTGGATTCAGTTTTAAAGTACACTACGTTTTCAAAAGTACATCTATCACTTTGACATATTCATTAATTTTGAACGAACAAAAACATTTTCTCTAGTTGAAAACTAAGTAAGGGAGATCTATATTTTGTATCGCACATCTCACGACTTTCGTTTCCTTCTGCACGCACACACGACAACTTACAGAGGGAACATGAGGATCGTCTGGCCCAACAGCACCGCGATATGCGAACACTCCAGAGCGAATTTGATACCAAATTGGCAGAGGTGGGTCGCCTAGAGGATCAGCTACAACAACAGGCTGCGGATGCTGAGGACAGTCTTTCTGCACTCAAGCGGTCTATGGAAGCTGCAAGTCAGAGGGCTATTGAGGAGGTGTCGCGCAAGTTGACAATCGCTGAGGGGGACTTGGCGCACGCTGTAGAATTACGAGAGCGACAGAGTCGGGAGACGGCCAGCAAGTTGCAGGCTCTAGAGGCAGAGAACACACGCCGTGTGGAAGAGTTGAAGGCGGCCGTACAAGAAGAGAAGAGGGCTGGAGCGAAAGCGAGGGAAGAGGAGAGAGAGAGAACCAAGACTAGACATGTTAAGGATCTGGAACTGGTGAGAGGGGAAGCTCATGTGATAACAGGAAGGCTTTCACCACTGAACTATTAATATACCACTATGATCTTGTATTCCATCCGAGCGATGTATTATAATGAGACCATAAATAAGTTTTTTTACACTGAGTATTGATATCACAAAGTAATAATACGCTAAGTTTCTACTATTATCGATTCTGTCTGCCCTTAAAACGACTATTAAGTGACCCGATGCTTTTGCAATATAACGATTTAAATACCGACAGCAACAAGACGTTTTTAATATAAATTATTTTTTACAGACAAATAATGCATATGAAAATTGAATCTTTATAGTTAGTTGCTCTTAACAATTATTGAAATACAACGACGTTTTGTTAACGAACATTTACAGTGTGATGCATATGCACGAACTCAATAAGAGTCAAAACTCTATGTATAATTTCTCTATGGTTGATATAGTACAGATGGCTCATTATGTATCATAAGGGTTAAGTTTGTGTAATTTGCAATAGGATTTCACTAACGGAAGCAGGGTCAAAAATGAAATTATTTCTTGCTAAATAGAGCAGATGTTTCTAAAGAATGTGTTCTAAACGTGACGCTAAATATAAAAAATATTCCATTATGTATTTGTATAATATTATTAATACTATATGTTAATGATATAATTTAAATTTAATAAGTATATAGTATTGTTTCATTTTGGCATCGTCTGATTTTCGACGGAAACATGCTTCCGTTTCATCATCGGCCTCTTTTATTCCGTAAGTCACACTATTAGTATATCTTGTGTGTTGCTTCGTCTACCTGAGATTTCAAATCTTATTATTGATTTCGCGTGCTGTTTTACGAATACAGTGGTCAGTGGAAATTAGGATAGACCAGTTAATGTTACTATAGATAAAAACTTGTTTGAGTAAGTGAAAAGTATTTGAGAGGTTTAATAAAATTGAACTTGAACAGTGCATGAGAGATTAGAAGTATAATTGCATTTACAACAATCAATCACTCTATAGAAAAAACATGGTAGTTAAATACTCAGCAATAGTAGTAGCTCGAAGCAACAGTTAAAATGTACGCACAAACATTATCTCCTTTTGACTGTGATAATCAATATTTACTTAAAAAACAGTTTTTAAAATGTACCGCTTTACAAATTATGAAAGAAAATAATTAATTGAGACATAGCATTAAATAAATATTTAGTAAGTATCCACAATATAGGTCAGTTGGTCATGATTTAGTCATAATTAGTACTCAGTGCGGTGCAGCCGCACCCTCCGCAGTGACCATTTTCTCTTAATCTCGCTTTTGTAAGACACAACAGTTAGCTAATAATTGCATGTGTAGCAGTCGAAAATTACAAGCTCGGAAGATATGTGGCCTGGTGCAGATTCAACAAATTCAGGGATAGCAATAGATCCGAACTACTCATGGACCTGGGCTTTCCTCCGGCGGCCCAATAGCTACTTTTTTCTCTGCATGATTCCATTGGACATTCTCCTCTTGACAGTTCTAATCATCGGTCCTTTCCACCTGGATCTTTGCTTCTCCACTCCTTCTCTCTGCGAAACCAGTGTTTTTCTTACTGCCACAAGTCTGATCTATATCCTTTGCCTTCTTCCTTATCGATGCTACAGGCAGAGACGACTGCGTGGCAGGGTGATCAACGACATACAGGGTAGACTGGGGGCCGTCATTCGTGCCGTTTTTTTATCCGCTTGGATTTCTTGTTTTGTGATGGCTGGCCTTTCTTGGGGTTCACATTTAAGAACCTTTCTCACAGGGGACCAATACAGCACCAACATAATCACTCAGACAAATGTCACCAGCAGGATTATTGACCTCGAAATTAGATCTCTTCACGCCGTTCTGCTGGTATTGATTGGACTGGACACCTTGCTTTGGAGTTTGATTGTGATTTGCACCTTCCAACTCCACAGATTATTGAGTCAGCTTATTGTCTTTCAGCGCCGTCATTGTCGCAATTGTTGTCAAGGAAATAGCAATCATCGATTAAGTATGATGAATATTCAAATTAGAGTGGCTGATAATGTTTTCAGGAATGAGAGGGTGGAACAAGAAGATGAGGGATCAATCAGTTCAGATAAAGATGCAAATGTGGAGGTTTGTCCAATGCTAAATATAGCTGTAAGTTGTCCTCAGCCATCTTTTAAAAGGGGTGCAGTTTCTGATGGCATAGCAGGAATCCTGCTTGATATGTACCAGGATAGCAGAGAGGAAGTTGGCACAGCCGCTTGCTTTTATGGGCAGCGGAGAGAATCAAACCAAAGTCGTAGCTCTGACCTAACACCACCACCGTCACCGCTCTTTTTGTTGCACACCACTTGAGGTAGACTATTTCTCCCTTCGGTATTTCTGTTCCCCTATGACTTTCAAATAAAAATTCATGAAAGGAATATTAAAGTAATTATCATGAACCATCATTATGGAATATTTATGTTCAATAATTATTAATCGTTTTTTACAAATGTTTAATTTATATTGTTTTTTATACATACTTACTTGTTTTGTATGTTAATAGAGTTGAACGTGTACATATTACATTTTTTATTTTTTATTTGGTCTTTAATTGAATCATTCGTGATTAAATTTGTAAGCAGATATAACATGTTGAACAAGTATTATATTTATTATTTAATAGTAATTGTTATTCAAATTTTAAAACCTTTCGTATTATCAGTGAAAATGTATAACTTTTATGCAGGTTGTATAATTAATTCTAAAAACCACATATGTATACGGTAAAAATAAAGCTTTTACTGGGGATAATTATATGAAGCACTCAGGTCATTTTAATCAAGTTATTTAGTTAGATATTTTAATCAATGTAACGGAATTGATTCATCGCATACTTTATATTTATCTGGAAATATAATATATTCTAAAATAAATAAATAAATATCTTTAGTGATTAAGATAGAAATGTAGCCCATAGTTGCAACTACTTTAGGTTTTCGTTCGTGCTTGAACTATATTATCAAATTATATGTAATGTATTTTTGACAAATTATTGTTCACCTTTTGTTTATTAGTAAGTATTAAAAATAAATAACTAACAACGTTATCTTTTATGTATACTACTTATTATCTAGATATTTTGTAAAATGTAAACAAAATACAGTTGATCTATTAATTATCTAATATGTTCTCATTTCAAATAAAACGAATGAATAAATAATTTGTTGTTTATTTTTAACTATATCTAAAAGAACCGCCTTATGTAGTCCTGTTAATTTCAGGTTAAATAAACGAGTAGTACGTTCTATTATGTATGTATCTTTATAATTTAGCTTGAGCAAACCGTTTAATGTATATATGTGAAAGGAAGTAGATTTTGGTTAACTAATGCGGGCTAATTATACATACTAGAAAGGGTGAGAACCATTCAAATTGAATGAATTCTATAGTATAAAATACATTGTTTTAAAAATATTTGATTAATAAGTAGTAAAGGCAAATATAGCTTATCCAAAATCTAATTTTTTAAATAAGTCAGTTCACAATTATAGATTTCAGTTGGGTTTCAGCTGAGTTAAGCTAGTTTAGTTTCAGTTTGATTCTGCACCGATGATGCTGCGGCGACACATCACATTACATTATAGCTTTTCTGTGATTTTTTTCTTGTTTTCTATCTGAAAGTTGACTGCGTTTGACTTCACTTCAACGGGTTTACATAAAATATACGATTTTAATTATAGTAAAACTCAGGTATAAAAACCACAAACATTTGTTTAGGTCATATAATTTACGAAAGAAATAATTCTCATGTAAATTTATCACATAAGCGTTGTTTAAGTTAAGATAATTTTAAACTAAATGTAACGATTTTTTAATATAGTTTATATTTTATTTACGTTGTATGCATTCATTTATTTGATTATATAATAATTTTCTGAAAAAAAATTAATTGATTCAAAAAGCGACCGCGTCGAAAACAAAAATAACTGCAAAAACGAAATTTAAAATAATGTTAATAATACGTAGTTTAGCCATTCATGAAATTGAAATTAAAAAGGCGCCAAGAATGTATTGTTTTAATACTAGCTTTTAAAAATGTGTATATATTAATAAATATATAACATAATATATAAATACGGGAAAATTCATTAAAAAAAATTTGACTGGTTTTGTGAATTATTTGCTTTTAATAGAAGTAAATTAACTCTCATAACAATTAGTTAGTTTTAATAAACGAATTCATATAAAATAGTTTTAAAAATACATACATACATATAATACCATTGCCAAAAATTCGTTTAAATTTGTGTCTTCTTATTTTTTTATTTTCTTGGATATTAAAGAAGATTAGTTTGAAACTGTGTTTGATTTTTTGGGGAAAAATACAGTCCGAAAGTAGGCTGTCTACCTATCCTCTTCGCACAGTTTGAGAAAAATAATGTTAAAACTCCGAGCCGTCAGCAACACCTTCTCTTTCTGGGACGTGAAAGGCACACTAAGATTAGGCTCGCGGGGATGTTACATCCAAAACATGAAGTAAAAAAATTAAAAATTTTACTAAGAAGGACAACACTGAAACTTTTAGAAATCGAAGTGGAGATGGGTATTATCATCCAGATCGGAAGAAATATTACAGATATTTATATATATTCAAACGCTGGAGTTGACAGTTTATGTGTCATATCTAGCTTTCAGCAAAACGGCAGGCTACACGGTTTTAAACTTAATTGAAATTCTCTTTTGAAAGCAGCCAATAAGAAATGTGAGGAACTGCTTTATAACTTCATTTTACAGAAATGTATGAAGATAATTTTTTGACACAAATCCAAATTTTGACAATACTTTCTTTCTGGATAATAATCGTATTTATTGTACACTTCTTAAATTTACATTCTCTAAAATTTATACGGCCCAGGAGGTATTGATCTCCGAAGTTATAACTGTATGGGAGATATTGTTGTGTATATTGGTAACCAGGTGCCCTCTTCAACAATTCGGCGCATAAATCCATATTTCCGAGAAACAGTGCGCTAAGAAAGACTGAATTTCACTGTGCTTTGGAATATTGTACTTGTGGGCTAAAAAGCGAACAGTTTAGAGCCCAAGAAAATAGTGAATGAATTTATTAGTCGTAAAGCTCAGCGAAGTACGTAGGTATTTGTTTATTTTAAAATCTAGTACTTGTCATTTACCAACTTTATATAATATTTATTTGTATTAAATAACTCTTTGTTTATTCTTAACTGAACTATCATTATATTTTCAAATAAATATATTATTATATTATGTATTCTTTTTTTATCATGTGCATAATTCGCTGTATGTGACACTTTTATTGTATAGCGTCACAAGAATATCATTGTTTATAATACTATGTTTAAAACAATGAATATCGTATCTCTTAATTATAATATTGTTTTCATATTATTTGTATCCTGTAAATAGAAATTCTCGCTACTGGGCTGCCGAACAATATGCTCAATCACTTGTATAAATATTGTACCAGGTATGTTAGATATAAGAGCAGTACTCACTAGGGGCCGTATGCAGGCAACAGTAAATTTGTAAAATTCTACTAAATTTGTGAAACTCTAACTACCCACATTTAGAATTCCACATTTTACTTTCAAAATTTAATTTAAAAGTTAGATTTGCAAAAGTCTAGGTCTTTAGAACTTCACAGTTAGATTAGAACTGTTCTGTTTGGTATGCACAAAATATTCAATTATGTGTATAATTTGCTCATTAAAATTTAGACAATCTAGTAGTTTGAGTTTTTTATGCATCTAATTAGAATGCATCTAAATATGTATACATCTAAAATTCAAGTAGAATTCTATGTTATTTTGTAGAATATTATTTTAATAAGCAGTCTAACTTTAAATAGTTATCGCCCAAAATATTTGTTATGTAGAACTCTTTTTAAAGTTAAAAGGCATGGACAATTTTATAAATGATTATACTACTTGTTAATCGTGACTTTTGCCTTATAAAGAATAATTACCCACGAGTATAGATAATATACTATACATAGGTGAGGGTATAATTTGAAGGGAACCACTCTCAAGAGAACCTCTCCCATTATAATAGTCAATATGTATAAAACATTTTAGGTTATAGTTCTTAAACTGTTAGAATTCCTGAACTTGTACTCCAACTCTAATTTTGCCGTCTTAGTGGCGAAACACTCTAACTCCTGCGGCACTGCCTCCCGCAGGTCCGAGAGAATGCAGCGAAGCATCTGGAGGAGAGTCAGCGTCGTTGGGCGATCCAAGCGGAGGCAGATGGAGCTCGAATCACACAACTGGAAACCTCCGTTCGTCAGTTGAAGGCCGAGACGAGTGGAGAGGCCCAGCTGAGGAAGCAGCAATTGGTAGAGTTGGGTTTGTTGAGAGAGGAAGAGCGTGCAGCACTACAACGTGGTCATGAGACCGCTTTGGAGCGTCAGAGACGGGAGTGGGAAGGGCGGGCTTTGGCGGAGCAGAAGCGTCAAGCGGAGGAGGTGGACCAGCTACTCGTCAAAGTAATTTGCATAATTCGATTTACATTGAAATCAACATACATATGTCATATTTTTAAATATCCTATATACGAATATTTTGACCACTGAGATTGAAATTCGTTCTTATACTATTCATTAATATAATCCTTCAATACTTTGGGCCATATAGACTAATAATTAATGTTTACTCTATGATTAGGCAGGAAAATTTGTTAATGAACAAATGTATATTTTTCCTTGTAACATTTATATTCACGTTTTTTACAGACCAACTCTAAACTGATGGAAATCGAAGAAGAGTATACTGGTCGACAACAGCAATCGAATCAGGTAAATATTAATTTGGAATACTCTGTGTAGATTTATATAATTAATTCGAACTTTCAAACTCTAAGAGATTAACATTATTTATAACATTAGATTATGGCATCATCCTTAGAGTTGTTCTATAATTGTTTTTTTATGGCATCATCCTTAGAGTTGTTCTATAATTGTTTTTATCATCAAATTTTATTAAGTTAGTAACAAGAATTTTATGCTATCAATTTTTACAAACATGTTATGAATATATATGTAAATTTGGATATATAATTTTTATTAAATTGAAGTCTATTTTTAAGATATCTAGCCGAATATTACCAAAGCTACATAATATGAAGATAAGCATGACTAAGCAATTAAACTAATAATCTCAGTATATATTAATAAAATATTCTATCATTTAAACTTAGTGTATTTTATTTATCTGATGTATTTATTATCTTCATAGCCTAATTAATTCTTTATATTTTTTCATCGAAATTTTGTTTTTTGTTTCTTCCTAGTTATTTCCCAACTGAAAAAAACAGCAATAATTTACGGAACAGTATAATATAGCTAATTACAAAGTTATGATTATTAGCTAAACATATTGCATTTTAATTACACATATTAAATCTAGTAATTTTATCTCCTTATCGCAAATTTATATAATACTCAGGTGATCACTTCACATTCAATTTAGGATTATTATGATTTATCTTAATAAGTAATTCTTTAACAAATGCAATCTTTCAAATTATTATCTGCACCATTATATACAGCGAATCATTCATGTGAGTCTCATATTAGTGTCTCATTGTGAGATCACAATTTATTTCTCATAAGTTTCTTTCACAGACCATCAATGAGCTCCAGACAACAATAGTGACATTACGGGAGGCTCACAAGCGGTGTCTGGACGAGGCGAATCGACGGGAGAGTCAGCTGCAAAAGAAGATGGATGAGGAGAAGAGGAGTATACAGACCGCTTACAAGGAGACTATTAAGGTAAGGTCGCCAGTAGAGTGGAAGTTGCTCATAGATGATAGAGGTAAACCATAGAGTAAGTAAGGTAATCCTTACTCTGTGAGATAAACACTTCTCATTTGATGATCCCTCAATAATAAGCAATTAGATTATTTATAGGATCTCTCCACTTAGAATAGTTCTAGCATAACAGTTTTCATTAATTAATATATGTATCATACTCCAACCCGTATCTTTGCTAGTTAAATTTGCGTAGACTCTCAATGTGTAATCTATTGTTTTAG